>JAGFPH010016344.1:0-13128 GCA_018207615.1 Philaenus spumarius
TATTAAATGTTTATCAACACAATTCTAGGTGTTTTCTTGAATTCTAGAAGATTTCAAATTCTGGAAAAACTGAACATCCTTTTTGTTGTATTAACTCAAAACCATACATCACGAAAACAACTTTTCTTATAAACAACTTAGCAACACATGTTTGTTTACTGTATATTCATTACTATAGCAACTTGACAGCAAATTTATAATCAGTTTATTATTCTTTAAACCAACATCTTTTTTAGGTTAGATTGACAAACTAACAACAAACTCAAGCACAAATCAACGAAAAATGCTTACTTTATCATAATTGAATTCAAACATTGGTTGTTACATAATATTATAAATAAAACAGCTGATTTGGATAAAAAACTGAACATAATTTTAGGTTGGGTCTACAATAAACCAAAATAAAAGACGTTTATTTGCAACCAGTTTGACTAATTTAGAATAAGGTATTTATTCTTCACAACTATCACTTTATTTAGATTATGTAAAAGCAAACAAAAGGTTTACTGTTTTATAGCCTAAGTCAAACATCTACATGTAAATCCAAATGTATTAACATGTGGATAGCCTATGTAATTAATGTAAATTTTCGCCTGTTCCCGTGTCGGGAAACCATCAGCTTTTTTTACCCGCCTACATAAAAAATTGCTTTTAATTTGTAAGATTGATGTAGAATATTTCTGTTTATGCCCAATATTTAAGACATGTTAATGTACTGATGGTCTATATGTCTGCTATATACCAGGTGTCTTAAAAGACCTCCCCCCCCCGCCTTATTATTTTTTGTATTGATGGAAATAGACGGATTTGTGTTGGGTATTGTTAACATGACCAAAAATGGAGTTTTTTGTGTATCGTAAATTTCAACCCCTCCACCAAAATAAAAACATAATAATAAGGGGGGGGGAGGGGCTTTTAAGATACCTGGTATAAATGAATGTTTGTTTCTTTGTTTTTTTCCAACTATAGACTCAAACAATATTCGACCAATGCCACTAAAGATTTCACAGTTTATCTATAGTTTTATCATTACTAGGAGTATTTAGGTATTACATTGTAGTATTACAATTACTAAAATCTAAGGGGTTGAAATGGGTTACAATACATATACATTAAAGTAACATCCTGCAAACTAAAAAGCTAAAATTATGTAATGTTATTTTTAAGTGTTATAAAACCATTTGAAATTTGATTACTTAAGTCAAAGGGATGAAATGGAATAACTTGACTTAAAATGTAATAAAAATAATAGATACATTTACTTTTTCTACGTTTTCAAATACTGCTCAACTAATTTCACTAAATATTTCTCAATTTACACACACTGTATTAGTACCAGGATTGTATAGATAATTTGGTCACTACATCAAGGAAATTCAAATGGAGTAGCTACGCTTATACAATACAAATATATTGCAATAACTTCCTACAAGTTATAATTAATGTGTGTATTCATATTGTTCTTAAGTCACATAAAAACCATTTGCAATTCGTTTTGAAAGTTATGAAATAACTGTCCTTAAAATTAAATCAAGCAATAGCGAATCATTGCCGGGTCCACTAGTTTACAATAATTATAACTCCCAACAAACGTACAAACCTTATAACGCACACACACACTCTAGATATCACGTAATGTTGACTGGTGAGACTAGGAAGCCAAGTGAAATGAGCTTTTTCTAATAATTCTAATAGCAAGTAATTCATAATAATGTATCTGAAATATTATTGGAATTTTAAAGTTTAAGATTCATTTTACTAATAAATATACTTTGCATCTGTAAAAACAATTGTTTTCAGAACTCTTTTCTCTTTAAAATTTTGTTATTCTTAATATAAATATATAGTTAGAATATTAGTTTAAATTGTAAAATATGCTTTAAATATATATTTAAATTTATAAACATATAAATTGTAAAATATAATAAAATGTTTTGATTTTACCATCCCCATTTATTTGAAGACCCTACTATTTATATTAAAGTATTGCTACTTTTGGAATTGTTTTAATCATTCAGAGGTTAAAGAATTCTAAAATTAGAGAGGCATATTAACAACATAACATCATACTAGACAAAATTAATACATTTCTATGTTTAATAGGAATTAAAAATTAATTTGCATATTACAGTTAGATCTGTAGTACGAAATACTTAAACCATTAGTACGCTAAAGTTCTTCAGAAAGTTTAGTAAAAAAAAATAAATAACAAGGTTAAGAAACACAAACAGACTCCTCTTCACTGTAAGTTAGGATTCTACAAGACATAAAATAAAACCACTAACTAACACTTTTGTCTAGTTAAATATATCAATTAGAGTGCGAAGATTTTGTTTACGTTCATTCTAGTACAACATAATTTAAAAATAATAGATTTTTACCAGGTTTATTAGTAACAGGCATTTGTAACTGACTGTAAAGTAAATGGTCATAGCGAAATATTTTTACATCGTTCAAATAGCTGGTAAATTACTAATTGTTGTTAATTTTTACTATAAATAAACAATTGTATTAATTTATAAAATCTAGGCAGATCAAACTATGAATGTGTAAAGAATCGAACCGCGATGTTTTTTTAAAAATAACTATCTTTGTTGTCAATGTTTTTATATAATAATGAAATATCATTGATAAGTAAAAAGATTACACCAATGTCAGTATCATTTAGTTATTGGGAAAGCTTAAGTAAATTATTAAATAAAGCAGACTAATAACCAATTCGAATATTTACAAATAAAATGTAATGAAGAATTATTTATAAAGTCAGATTTTTTATCGATATGTTTATAAAGTAATAAGTTAGTGACTAGAAGTAGTTTTACACACTATTTATTACATACTTTCTAAGTTCGCTCTAATTTATTATGGAATAGATTGGTTAACAACGCCACTCACTATGTTGTTCCCACTGTATTACAGTTTAATTATTTACCTGTAATTGCTTGCTCTACGAAAAACCACACTGATTCGACAATTGCGAGTAGACATTGTATTGCAGTTTTGTGGTTTGCAATTCTCGTTGTTTTATTTTTACATGTTGGTTTAAAATAATATCGAGAATTTTATCAAATTTTAATTCAATACATAGACAATATTAAGTTTAACTGTAGAATTTACGTTTTTTTAATTTGACGTACATACATAATTAATTTATCTACATACAGCCCACAGAATGTTAACCGGTTTTTAATCAATTTAAAACAAAGACTAAGTCAAGGCTATAAACTTCAATGGAAATACGCTTTACCAAGTGCGTCATCGCTGCTTCGAATAGAGGAAATTGTCGTCACGTACTCATCTTTTAACATTAAAGGATATCACTGCTGACAAAGAACTGATTATTTTATACTCGGAACATGCATTTATCGCATTATAGAGGAATTAATTGACAATATACTCTAATCTTGATTTTACTATCAGGTCTACTGCAGTAAATTTTAGATATATTTGTTGATGTGTACATGCAATACCATATCGCAAACCGTCAAACATCGACTGCTAATCGCGAAAGCCCTAGAGACGTTCATACAAACAAATGCATCTGCATTGCGCTGCAGTAACAAAATAAATTTGCTATCTACTCTTTAACATTGGTAATTTTTGGTTTTATGCTAATTTGAAAAGAGCTTACAAATTATAAATATAGTTTTATTTATGTAGATTTATCAAAACTAAAGAATTATACTAATGTGTTTACACTCATTTGGGGTGTCCCACGAAGAGGTTTAAACGTTTGATTTTGTATAACTTGCGCATTAATGCATCGATATTTTTGAAACTTTACACACCACACAATAAAGGCTTTAAAAATGTTCTGTAAAAATGTTTGCATTAGAACACTTGCAGAAAGATCGATTCATTAATGTGCAAGCAATACAAAATCAAACGTTTAAACCTCTTCGTGGGACAACCTGTATATTGAAATGTGTATTACATCAGAACTAAATAATTGTAAAATGTTTATTTAATTAACTTGATTACTCCATATATGATACAATGTTGTATGAAATCCAACCAGTTACTTTACTGAGATTTTAATGTTTAATAAAAAAGGTATTGTTAAATTACTTTTATATGTTGAACTAAAAGGAAATAGTAGTATTTATTTTAAAATGTTACAATTTATAAAATGATTAATACAATCATTTTAAATGCTTCTTTTTATACAATATCCTTTTTCCAACATTTCAATTTGATAATCAACAGATACACTTTATTTGAAACTATGAATAGAGAACAGTACTGATGCCAAGAATAATATTAGATCGTTAAATTTTCACAAAAGGAAATATTGGGTACTTTAACTTTTATTCTCGCTAAAAACAAGTTCTTGTTTTGTAAATGTCTCACTTATATTGATTACCACGAGTTGTAGCTTTGCTTACACTTATTATAATTCCAAAAGAGTAAAATGGTTGTTAACGTCAACTAGAAATACAAAGTAAAGTTCGCACAGTATAATAATTAAAACAGACTAATCAAAAACTTCTACTTGCTAGATTTATGAACTCACTTTATATCGTTGCAAATAATTTTGCAAATAACAATGTAGTTTTCCAAATCGCCATGGATAGTTTTACTTATTTCTACAAAACACTGTTTTTCCTACATCTCTGATTCCCTTTATCGTTTAAAATGTCGGCCCAGTTTGTGCACTAGTGGTTACGTGGTTATACATTGAGATAAATAAGTAGGCTATATTTATGAAAGATTGCGCTTATATTTAAATCGCAGCAATGTGTATATCCAGCCACTTGGACTTAGTAAGAGCGGCGTTTTTGTCCTCTCTCCATCACATACTATTAGTCTACCGCAGCGGGCAGACAAAGGTTAATTGCAAACGCGGCGAATAACCGCTCTTGCATAAACTGGCCTAAGAAGAATTTAAATGTTATTTATTTTTACCATTATCTTCAATTTTGATTTTTTTATATATACTATAGGGCTTTATTGATAAGCTATATTTTAAGCTTGTGATAAATTAGTCTGCAGAATAATGGTATTCGGCTGAGAATATTTTTATTTTCTAGTGGAAATTCCTTCTGAAAAAATCAGTCACCCACTCTTAATTGAATGTAATAAGTTGTATGTTGCAAAACATAATATATTTCCATTGTAAACCTCACTATGTCAACCATTGCCTAATATTTAATATATTTACAGATTATGTTTTAATAATTATTGAATTTAAATTTGTTGGAAATCATAATAGATTATAGAAATAATAGACGTTATTAAAACAAAATGTATTTGGGTTTTATTCAACATTTAAAAAGGTAATTTCCTTTATGTGTCATCGTTTATAAATTCATTGGTTAAGTCAAATTAGTAATCACAATAAACTAACTTCAATAAAACAATATCATCATATTTATTTTACTTACCTTATTTAGGGAAACAGGTAATTTCACATCCATTCAACGTTCAAAGTAGACTGTCATTATTGGTAGTTATTTCAAGTTTCATATATTACATACACGGAATCGAAAGTCTTCAAGAACTACAACAAACAGTAGATTGTTCTTTTTTTATTATGGTATTATACAAACAAATCTTTTTTTTTTTATTTAAACTTGTATTAACAATTTAAATAGATAATATTTGACAAATTTTGCAAACATTCAATATTGGATTTTTTATAGAGTAAAAAGCCTCCCCTCCACTGCGACCCACTTGAATCTATTGTGGTAAGAAACAGTAAACCATTTTTTTTAGTTAGCTACTGGTAAAAAATGTAATATGTCAAACTAAAACCATATAATACTAAAAAAACAAAATGCATGTATTTGTGTAAGGAGATAACTATAAATAAATACAGCTTAAAATCGTTAATTTTGATACTCAATGTTTGAATAATGCACACAATATGTTTAAAAACTATCTGATTCAAATATATATTTGCTAATGGAAACACATCCATAAAATTAGAATTCAATACAAACAAATTTTCTAAATAATAATATGCACAAATTGTATGTTTATAATCTGACCTTTACTATCCGCAATGCATCTTATGTACGCAAACAAGAAAGCTACTAAACTTTTAGATTAAGCGAAACCAAAGAAGTCGGCATTTATATTATTAGTGAATGAATCTGATCTATCCATTTAGGCAAAACGGTAATGTCAAATTTAATAACAAACTAAATGGAAAAAATTGGAAAAGTTTCGGTAAATTTCGATTAATGACTGATCCTGAAATCTAAACTATTTCTTTAACCTTTGTCTTCCATATGATCATAGTTCCCTTAGCCTTTCACACCGTCTTTAGACTTGTTTTAATAACCAAGCAACAATTCATCATTATAAAGTCTTTAAATATTTGCAACTCAGTCTTTACTGGAAGGCCTCATCTCTGTCATGTCTTTTTTTTTTTTTTTTTTTTTTTTTTTTTTTTTTTTTTTTTTTTTTTTGACAGCAGACCTCAAAAATATATTTTTAAACGTTATAAATATCCTGTTTTTAGAAAACACTTTTCAGAAAACATAGTTATATCAAATGCCTTCAGTAAATACTATTAATGGAATTTTATAATTTCACTAGAAGTATTCATTTCAAAACAATATTTATGGCACATAGGGCCTACTTTATATTTAGAAAGGCATATAGTATGCAGTGTTTCGTGTGAGGAAAACCGAACCAGGAATTTTGTAATTATTTTTAACCTGTTTGTGTTAATACAGATTTTTAAATGTTTATAATAATAGCAAACATGTTAAATATCAATCATAAAGCGAAAGATCCTTACAAGGCAAGCAAATCTAAGAAATTAGTTCTTCCTCTATATAGTACAGTTAAATGAAACTATTATATGTTATGTACATTTAAAATATAGACAATGTGTGTATAGCACCTAAATGGTTTAAATTAAATGTGTTTGAATCATAGTTGTCAATGAAAAGAGGGGTTTCTCTAAACATCTTGAAAGTAATTATTGTTATAATAGTTGTTACATGTGGTTTTAAAGAAAAAAAACCTGCATATATAAACAAATTGCTCAATTATTAGGGTTAGCGTAGTGTTATTGTGGTTCCAGTTTTAGGATAGTTTTAAGTGACAATAAATAGCCGTAGGATTTGTTCTAACAGGTAAAATCCTTTGCACTTAAAGTTTACAACATCCACACTATTGGGTTAGTGATTTATATAAATAATGTAAAATTTTATTGTTATTACTATTATTATATTTCACTTTATATAATATTATTTTCAACGGTTTTAAACATTTAAATGAGGACAGAAATTTCCCTATTTTATAATCAGATATTATTTTTACTATTTTTTACAATTTCGTTGTCAAAATTCGCAAAGAAAATGATACATAAATTTACTACAAGATGAGATATTATTAAATGGTTTACAGTATCGTTTTTAGCATAAGAATTACAATGTTAAACGATATGTAATTTATTATTTTCAAAATGATAAATGTAGGCAAAGGTTGGTGGTAGCAATGTTTACCTTGTTCTTGAAATTGTTTTCTTTCAAATCTAAAGAATGGTTGAAGATATCGTTACACGGTTTTCACCATTGATTTTATCGATAAATTCCACATGGAAATAATGTGCCATATGTTTATGTATCTATTAAACAAAAGTTGAATACAATATGGCGGATCCAAGATGGCGGAGAAAAATTTCATGTTCGTCAAAGAATAGTTTATTTGGTACAGTAATTAATCACATTTAATATGGTTACCCTATGTAACCTGTTTAGCAATATAATTAAGCCGATTCCAGACTTTCAGGCACCCGGTATATGGAGTTGCATTAGTATATGCACATAAATAGTAACAACTCAAATTAAAAAAACATCTGTTATTGATTTATTATCATACATTTTTATTTGCGATTAAATGTGAATATGCAGAATTGCAAGTTGTGTAAGTATGTATTGTTACATTTTCTAACAGTTTGTGTTCTTGTCACACTCTTTGTGAAAATTTAATTTAAACTTCTTTTTTATGGAAATATAAAATAGTAAGCCCTTGTGTTTTTCAACATTAAGTAAAGTGTTTGTTGCATTTCCTACATGGTAGGGTTGTATTTTACAGCTTTACTTAATACATCCGAGAATAACCCCCTGGCTCTGTTAGTAGTCAATTTAATCTAGTGTTGGTTTGTTACATTCAAGTTTAGACTATACATGGATATTTTATTTATAACATTAGTAAAAGGTACACAATATATTTTAAAATACTATGGTTAAGAAATTTAACATGTTCCTAAACTTGAGTTACAAGGGTAAATTATTTAAAAATAACTTTAAACAACTACCAGCTATCACAATCAATACGTACTTAACAGAAGACAAGAAATAAAAGTAACATATACTTGTAACATGTATTTAAAACAATTCAAAATCCTGATGGTTTACTTCTTGACCATTCTTACTTTACTTTCGAAATATTCACACACAGTAAATACTTTATTAGTTTGTTTAAGGGTAATGTTAAATTCATCTTTGTCGATAAAATGTAATGTATAGTCACTTTATTATTGTATTATTAATAGCTTCCTAGAAATATATTAAATTTGTAAAACCTTTTGTATTAAAGCCAATTGTAAGTAAATATATGTTTCGGTAATATAATGTTACGTGATTGTTTTAACTTATATATTTGTATCGGCAATTTATAGAAAAGGTTAATAAATTTAATCTTTCTTAAAACATTTAATAAAATGTGGTACATATTTACTTTACATTATTTCAGGTACTGATTGTTGAAATAGAGAATGTTAATGATTCAATTAAAACCAAAGTTTATTAAAGAGAATTTACTACAACGAACAAAAAAAACTTTTGTATCTTGAATAAATTACGTTTTAAATAATAGTCTTGATTATAATTAAAAGTAACTACTTTCCACACTAATTGGCCGTAATTATAAATACAATTCATAAACAGAAATAAAAGTCCAATTACAGTAGTTTTGCAGCTATATAAGTGTCTTAAAATTGTATTATTATTATATAGTACCGGGGGACCGAGCCATGCTCGGTGTTTGCTTGGGTGGTTAAAACAATACCTATAAAATAAACACATGTATAATTTAAAAAACAAATTTTTTTTTATTTTGAACATTCTAACACTGTTAAACATATGTAATAAAACAAAATCTAAGGAAACATAAAAAAATTATTTTACGATACTCATTGCCTATGATAAAAATGTTAAGCAATCAAAATGTCATGGCAATGTTTAAGCTGGCAATCAAACAAACTTTGAATTTAATTGTAAGATACTGTTCTAGTATTGTTCAGCACTTCTTTCCATACAATATTACGGCTACAACGTGCATTTTCTGGAGGTAGATGTACTTTCAGTCCACTTTTACGCTTGACTCGTGAACATGCAACGTAGAGCATACCGTGCATGAACACTGGAGAAAGTAGATTCACCCCCACAAACTCCAGTGTTTGGCCTTGGGATTTGTGTATCGTCATTGCAAAAGCTGCTCGCACTGGAAACTGATGACGTTGCATCGTGCATCCTAGCTGTGACTTGCTGGAGTCGAGGGTAATCCTTGGAATGTGAACTTCGCGACCTGCCATTTCGCCGGTGATGATTTTGGCTTTGATTAGATTATTGCACATCTCAGTAACTATAATCCTAGTTCCATTACACATTCCTTCGGACACATCCAAGTTACGCAGAAGCATAATTATAGAGTTGATCTTTAATTTGAGCTTGTGCGGAGGTAGATCGGCAATATTAATTGAGTTTAGAAACTCCGTAGTGAATTGAAGCGCTCCATCTGGCTGGTCCTTCACAGTATCAAAACTTGCATAAATCTTTTTTTCCCCTGGTAGCATGTCAATTATTTTATTGTTTATATTGTCTACATCCTTGTTGAGTGGTGCAAGAATAGCTCGTTTCGCCATAGCTTCATAGTCACCCATTGAAAAACAAATCCCGTATACTTCTTCGATAAGGTTTCCATTCGAGACTACATCCTCTTGAAATTCGATTTCTCCCATTTCATTAGTCGGCAAGGTTCCATCTCCTAATTAATTAAGAACTTTGCAAATTCTTCTTCTTCTCTGTCGAGGCGCATGTTTTGGTCCAGTGTAAATATTGTAAAATTCAGCCATAAGTTACTTCTCTTAATTGACAGGTCGAGTATTTCACTTTTATTCGCTCTGGTCTGGACGGGCAAGCACTGTCTGAAGTCGCCTCCTAGTACCATAATCTTTCCACCAAACGGAACATTGTTTTGGTCGATTACTCGCAACAACTGGTCCATATTTTCTAACCCATATTTAGGCAGCATTGGTGCTTCATCTAGCATAAATACATCGATTGATGATATCTCGTTTGCCTTTTCGGATCCTGGCTTTATGGATGAGATGGATTCGAAAGTAAGTGGTACTTGGAGACCGAATGTCTTGTGAGAAGTACGTCCTTCGGGAAGATTTATTGCTGCAATGCCTGTAAATGCCATGTACTTTACTGTCCTACGTTTACCTCGAATGAGGTGATAAAGACAAATGTACACAAAGGTTTTGCCGGTACCACCAGGTCCATCAACAAAGAAGCACTTCGCAGTATGCTGTTGGTTGTCAAGTGCAAACATGATGGCATCGACAATTTCACGTTGCTTTTCATTCATACGTAGGTACATTCGTTCTCCAAGCGAAGTTGACTCATCGGCCTCAAATAACTCTGGGTTTATAGGATTGTCGTACTGTTCGATGTCATCCATTCCAAATTGAGTAACCCAATATTTAAAATTTCGGCCTTCAGTCGCTTCGTTGTTCAACTTGTAGGCGATAATCCTGTATGCTTGATTAATTCCTTCTTCAATACAGTTAACTTTATTCCGAGCTTCGTGAATAAAGTCCTCAGCCAATTCGTACTTAAACATCTCTCATAGTCGTTTTGGGTCTTCTGGCGAGC
This sequence comes from Philaenus spumarius, assembly GCA_018207615.1. Classification (NCBI taxonomy): domain Eukaryota; kingdom Metazoa; phylum Arthropoda; class Insecta; order Hemiptera; family Aphrophoridae; genus Philaenus; species Philaenus spumarius. The sequence continues at coordinate 10,899 of JAGFPH010016344.1, forward strand.
CTAGAATGAAGATCTGAGCAAAAAGTGTACGCATTGCTCGAGGCATCTTGGAGGAAGCAGATTCTATAAGGCCTTCAATCCACTGTTGGTCGTCATAAGTGAGTCCTCTGGCCAAACATGCTTGCTTGTACTTTGCATGATGTACTCCATTCACAAAATATAGGTCATTGAAGCTTGTCGCGTTATGCACGTGAAATAGCAACATTCGCAGAAAATATAGCTCGGGTTGAGCGATGAGGCAAACGGTGTGGATTCGGCCTATGCAATTTGAGCATCGCAAACGCTCTTGCCACTTGCTGTCTTTTCCAATCCATCTGTAATGCTCGGGCATCTGCCAGTAATAATAGTAGTTTACTGGATCTCCTTGGCGTTCTTTCTCTTTCATCGACGCGTTGTGATGAAAGTACGCTTCAAGTGTCGAGCCCTTTTGACCAATATCAGTTAAATCTTCTTCGGGTTGAGCCATGTTGATATTTCGGTAATGACCTATCAAGTGGATGGCTAAGCGCTGGACGGAGTGGCTCTTCTTTTGTATTTCAAACCCAAATAGTCTCCAGCATGCTTCTGGGGGGGAGATATATCTCGTTTCGACATAGGTTTCTGCTTCATTATACATGATCTGTTTACCGTTCTCGGTAATCTTTATTCTAGCACAATCGTGTCCCTTGTAAATGTACTTATAGAGATATTTCACTGCTCGGATGCTACCGACATATTCAACATTTATATGGCAGTTGTACTTCTTTAACATATATCCATTGTAGGGAGCGACATGGCGGTTATCTCTAGTCACTCTGCGCCCTTGACTGGAAGAGGCTTTGCATGATTTGGACGAAAAGCTAGACGGTGTTGAGCAAATTCTAATCGAGTCATACTCAGTCGGCTTGGATACGGCCTCTGCAGCAGTTGTCCAACAGACCATCCAAAATTCCCTTGTGGATAAAAAAGTGGGTGGCTAAACGGCTCTATGCGGCTGTCAGTGTTCTTAAGCGTGATAATATCCTTTCCTCTTTCTCTCACTACCATTTCGTTTTCTGGAAAGCTTTGGTCAGCATTTAGTGTGATGACAGCTGCTACCTCGTTAAACGTTGATGAGTTGAAACGTCTTGGGTCGTCACCTTCACGGGCTGTAATCAACATGTGCACTTTTGGAGGTACAATTCCGGAAGTAATTGACAGTTGGTTAGCTTCGTCGACTACTTCCCGCATCATCATAAATCCTCGTACAAACGGGTTCTGGTCACGCATAATTTTTTCCAAAAGTTAAGAAGATCCTGGTTTATTCCACCACTGATCGGATGGTTTGTTCGTTCTGCTACCGCTTCGTTTGAATCTAGAAAATACATTTGTCCATAGCGGGGCTGTTCGGTATTTCCGGCCGCATCTAGTGCAGGTTGGGCCGCAACATTCATCTTGTGGTATATAAGTCAGCAAGCCGTAAAGCTGTAGATTCCGCGATTGTTAAATGTTCTGTCATCAGCTACATTAAATTATGACAGAGCGAAACACGCATCAATATTACGGATTCTAGAGTGAAATTCTGAAGAAAGGGGATGTTGCCGAACAAACAGCAGTGCCAGTTCGTTTGGGAAGGTTGTTGGTGTTTGTAATATTCTACCATGCAAACAGCAGTCACCGAATGAGTTGATGTTGGTTTGGTTTGTTACACGTTCTTCTGGGAAATGTAAGGCGCCATCATGAATACACTTAACGTTGAATGGCCCAAGACTTGAGTATACGACATCTGCTGTTGTTGCAGTCTTGTAGGTTGGGAGATGGTTGGCTGCAGAAACTCGTCGAATTCGTGCATGACGACATCGATCTTCTTCTCGGCGCCTGTTTTGTTGTTCTTCTATTTCATTATTACGGCGATTAAGAACTCGGAAGCGTTCTTGTTCGAGTCAACGATTCCTCTCTTCTTCACTTTCGTTCATCCGTCTGCATGAAGCTCGTAGAAGTTCTCCACCCAGACAACGATCCCTTTCTTCTTCTGTTTCGTTTATCCGTCTGCATGAAGATCGGAGACGTTCTTCTTCAAGACGATTATCCCTTTCTTCTCCAGTTTCGTTGATCCGTCTGCATGAAGAACGGAGACGTTCATCTTCAAGACGATTATCCCTTTCTTCTTCAGTTTCGTTCATCCGTCTGCATGATGAACGGAGACGTTTTTCTTCAAGACGATGATCCCTTTGTTCTTCAGTTTCGTTGATCCGTCTGCATGAAGATCGGA
>JAGFPH010016345.1:0-19459 GCA_018207615.1 Philaenus spumarius
TTTAGTTTTGAATATTTTTGATGTAGGAAATGTAGGTCTACAGATTCGTTTTGTAATTTTATTTTAATGAATTCGAGTTGAAAGTCGTGATTTGATTGAACCTTTTCGTTGTAGTATTTAGTGTTGCGCATAATTGTCGCTAGGTGTCGGGCGTGTATGACGGATTAACTAAATGAATGACATTCCAATTTGACTTCTATCTCTCTCGCTCCAATATGTATTTTTAATTTCGTTCTTATTTTATTTACAGAGTTAGGGAAATATTTGAATTGTAACATTAGTTATTTAGGTTTGAAATTTTCAAACGGCCTCCTTTTTGAAACGCATGATTGGATTTATTTAATTGCTTATTTTTTTTTAGATATATCATTGTTAGGTTAAACTTCATGCCAAGTTTGAACTCAATAATCAGTCAAACCGTTCTCTAGATTTGAATTATTTTGTACAAAAAACAAAATGGTGGATATCTGGAAAACAAAGCTTTTCGGGCCTATGTTCACATAAACTTTTTTTCTTATTTTGACCTGTAGAACCATTCACCGAAGTTTGATCCCGTAATTACTGGACACCCTGTATAATATTACTGAAGAAAGGAATATAGTTGCTGTTTTTATTAAAATTTATGTTTTTCCAATTAAAGATAAAGTTTTGCTGGTTGATTAATGAAACTATTCCACTAATTCATACAAATAACTTAGGTTTTTGAAGTTTAGCGTTATTTTAAAATAAGAAATTATATTTAAGAATCCTTCTCTTGAAACAATATTCTATACACTGTATTTCATTTATTAATTTAACTAATATCCGTTATTCTAATATCTTTAGATTTTGTTAACTTCTGGAGAGATTAAACCAGATGAACTAGATTTCCTTCTACGCTTCCCCTTCGTAGCTAACTTAACTAGTCCGGTAGACTTTCTTACACATACGCTCTGGGGAGGCATTAAGGCTCTTTCTACAATGGATGTTTTCAGGTAATTAATTATATACATTTTTTCTTTCTTAATTTTCATGTAGTAAGAAACTAACTATTGGGTTGGTGAAATATAATTTTTTGAAATTTATAATACTGTTAAGTTTGCAAGAAATAGGATCCAAAGATACATATAAGCTCTTTAATTTGTCTTTTCGCAGAAGATTTGGTTTTGAAATCAGGTTAAAAGGCAGATGTGTTGTTAATAGATACAGATAAACAAAATTTTAAAGGATAATTACTAAAATTCTTTCTCTATATTTGATTAGATAAAGTTTTTTGTAGTGATAACAATCGATTTTGTGAGTACCAAACAAGAAGAGGAAAAATGTTTACCTATAAGATTCACTAGTTTGTCCTACTGTAATATCATAGTAAACTTTCTAAATGTAATGACTTTCAAAGCTAGACTGAGACTGAAAAGTCAAAACTAGATAAAAACACACACTAAAAATAATATAGCGAATGCACACAAGTCTCACTTCTGAGATACACTACATAGTTGTTTATGGTTATTGGTTCGTTTTTAGTTCAATTTCACTATTATAGCTTGCACAAAGGCCTAGAACTTTAGGCTTATGTTTCTGTAATTTTAGTCACTTGATAGCAGAGGAATCGATCTTATTCCGAAAATTTCGTATATTGATTTTAACTAGGGATGTGTCGATACCAGATTTTTCGATTCTTGATACCGATACCGATACTTTGAAAAATCGATTCTCAATTCCCGATACCGATACCTAAAAAAAAAAAAAACAGCGAAAAAAAATAAATAAAATGACGTGAATGTCCGCAAAGAATACGACGTCCTATTATTATAAGCGCTAATTTTAAAAAACGCCGGCGTTAAAAATAATTTAAGTACCACAGTAAATGACCGCAAAAAATCGATGCCCGAATATAATTAGTAGGCCCTACCAATTTTATGAACTACCATTGGTGAAATGTTATTAAAAATAAAATGACGAATGCCCGCAAAAGAATACGACGTCCGAATATTATTAGCTCTAATTTTATAAAATGCGGCATTCAAACGCAATTTAATATACAACAGCGTATGTCCGCAAAAAAACCTACTCCCGAAAACAATGGAATGTCCGCATAAGAAAATACAATTAACCTAGTCCAATGAAAAACATGTGAGAGTTTCAGTAACGAAATAGCAGAATGCGTTGCAATTTAAAATAAAACAAGTTTTTAATTATTCGGAATAATATTTTTTTACGACTGACTAGGATTGCGTTACTCGGAATATCATGTTTTGTTTCTGAACGTTCAATTCGGATAAGGAAATAATCGGAACTTCAATCATCGAAAATTTGATTCGACGGCGTCAGTTTAGTCCCGCCGAAGTCTGAACAACTTGTTAGAACAAAGTACTGTAATATCAAGTTAATAACACTGTGTGTAAATACAGTATTCAGTTTTAGTGCAGTGTTTTATTAATTTTTTTTTTTATTAAATTTAAATATTTTTGTTTTAGTTACCGCATTAGTTAATAGTAGAGCGTTGATTTGTTCGGGTAATTAAATTGTGTAGCCCTACTCACTTACGAAGAGCAGCCTAGCGCTCGGCTGACTCAACAGCAGCCGCTGTTCCGTTGAGCACACAAACTCCCTGAAATCTACAACTCGGCTGATTATGCGAGTAAAAACCTTTAAATTCGTCGGAATTACGTGCACGACGTGCAGTACTGTAATGTACTTATTTATTTACAGTACATTTCCGCTTTCGGATAATCGACACTATACTGAATTAACAATTAACATATTAATTTGATTAAGTTTAGTTAGTTGAGGATATGTGGAAACTTAACCGGAGTAGGTAGGCTAGTCTTTTCAGCAATGGCATCGAAAGTGTAGCAATATTTTGTAATAGGCCTAGACGTTGAAAGTGATGGGCTTTTGTCTGTAATTTAACTTAGCTGAATACTTGTATTTAATTATCTGTACATAACATACTTAATCATTTCAGTATTCAAATTAAATCTTATACTTTACTCTTAAATTCTTGTTAAATTCCTTGAATAATAAATAGAACCGATTTGACTCTAGAACCGGGAACCGAAAAAACATGGAACCGACCCATCTCTAAATAAAAAGTAAAACAAAGGAATTCCGTCGGGACTCCCATAAAAATCATAAATCACGGGTAACCTAAGTCCCAACAAGTTTTACCCGATTTTAAACAAATAAAATTATTACTTTGAAGTTTAAATACTTTTGTTACTGATCTATAAAATGTGTTATTTTTCTTCACAGTAGACACCCTAATTCTATAGACACAATACCGGTAACAAACGAATCCATAAGTGTTTGACCTTGAGCCTACTCTAGACTTCTTGTGTACAAATAACAACCTACGCAAGAATAAAAATAAAACAAGAAGCGTTTACTTAAGAAAGGAAACAATTGCCTAAAACATTTTACTGGGGAAAATGTCTACTTAGATAAAATTAATAATGTTTTACATTTTCCCTACTGATATTTATTGTTAAATGCTGAATTGAGTTAAAATAACAGAGAATGCGATTGCAAATACCGGAGATTACATTCACGGAGTCTATACGAGAGCGGGCAGTTTCGACAACTGACTGAACTGAGTCACTGAGTATCTCTTGGTATCGGTAATCGGTATCGAGTTTCGGCTATCGATTCTCGATACTGATACCAAAGCTAAAGTATTGGTGGTATCGAGAATCGGTTTCGAGAATCGACCCATCCCTAATTTTAACACATGGTGGCAAATGATCGAATAATCAATAATAACAAAATTGAACATCCTACATTACTAAATAACTTCAAACAGATAATAAACTACTTATACACAATAAAAAGCCAAAATAATTATCACATATAAGTTACTTGTACACTAACCGGCATTTCCAACCGAACGACAAAACAACATTAGAGTAACCATCCGGTACGTGAGACCGGTAACATTTTGAAAATCACTTATTCACTCATAGACTTTTGGTGCAAAATAAAAAAAAATCGTGTTCATTATGTGGAGGGTAGGCTGAGAGGAATGTATATCTGGGATGTACAGATGTTAAGGCCGATCGAAAGTGCTAACTACAGATGCATAACATAAAATCCCTGCCTGGTCTCACAGACCAGTAGTTTAAATTTGTTAAAGTCCTAAAGAAACATATTTCTAAAACCTAAAGTTCTATTTGGTTAAAACGCACATCAACCGATTCAGTTCAAATTCTGGGATCATATAAGTACTATACCCATCCGGTACGAGAGACCAGTAACATTTAAAACATCACTTATTCACTCATAGACGTTCAGTGCAACATTTTTTAAATCCTGTTCATTATGTGGTGGGTAGGTGAGAGTGAGAGGAAAGTACTCTGGGATGTACAGATGTTAAGGCTGATAGAAAGTACTAACTTCAGAAACATAAAATCCCTACCTGGTCCTACAGACCTGTAGTTTAAATGTGTTAAAGTCCTCAAGAAACATATTTCTCAAACCTCCAGTTCTATGTGGTTAAAACGCATATCAACCGATTCAGTTCAAATTCTGGGATAATATAAGCAGGGCCATCGCGTGGTATGTAGGCGCCCAAGGCAAGGCTTAAATCGGCGCCTTTACCCCTGGTAAACTCGTAATTTTGTTCGTTCCAGTTTTGGTTCGGGGGGATGATACCATACCCTAGTTCTTTAGAGCCACTCCATTATCCACCATCTATGGACCCACCGTGTTCCGGACTGGAAAAAAGGCAGCTATTATAAATAACAGCATCATGGACCACTAACCCTCCACACTACATATTTTATATACATATACTAAGATTTGATTTAGTTTTTATTTATATACAAAATACAGTCTTTGATCTTTCATTATTTGTATTTGTCTTTGGTGCTCTTTTTTGTCGTCTATAAATAAACTTCAAACATTGAAAGTTTATCCTTGGCTTTTTCATGAGCTAATGTTGTCAGAATTTCTCTAAACTCGAAATTTTTTGCAGTGTCATTTTCTATCCTTAGAATGGCAAAAGAGTTCAGCCTTTCCTGTGCCATTGTAGAACGTAAATAAGTTTTTATAAGCTTAAGCTTACTAAAGCTTCGTTCGGCAATAGCAACTGTCACGGGTATGGCAGAGAGTAACACTCTTAATGCAACCCACAAGTTTGTAAACAAATCTTTACTGTTTGTGTGATTGATCATACACAAGACTTCTTTTGGTGTGACGGTGTTCTTTCCATGATCCAAAATCGAACTTGCATGTAAAAGTTCATCATACAGCTCAATGCCATTGATGTCAGATACTTTGGTTGTTTTTCCAGACATTTTGGTTGTTTTGTCATACACTTTGGTTATTTTGTCAATTAAATGTCTTTCAAGATCCAAACAACTTTGTTTAGATTTTATTTTCCTGGAAGTTGAGCAACATTACCCAAAAATCCCCACACTTGTTGGTGTTTTTTCAACGCAGTTGACCTCTTCAAGTCAGTTCAAAACGTTATCCACTATTGGATAAAAAACTCCTCTCATAAAGGTTTCTTCAGGTGACGATTGCACTTCCTCAGAAGACTCATACAAAAGAAATGTGTTTTCGTTTACAAATCCTTTTCTCGGGAAAAACAGGTTCGATACAAAATTCAACAGCTATTTCTTTCTGTTTACATCGATCTTTGCATATAAGAATCAGTTGTCAATAACATCTCGACAATGATGGTGTTTCGACAATGTAGAAAATATGTTATTTACAAGAAACACACCTACAAAAACTCGGTACCGAGCTCGTCACTACTTGTGTTTATTTTATAAGTAAACGATCGCGCGAGTTGTTTAGCTGTCGAGTGCTCGTCGTGTATTAAATCAGTATAGTGTAGGGGGAAGCGGGAGAACGCACTTCGTGTATTCTCGATTCCCGTCGGATAAACTTGGTCATGTCAGCAGGGCACCGGAGAAAATACTCGGCCTATGTGAATTTACTTTTCCGGAGAGTTTTGAGAAAGTAGAGGGGGTATTACGAAGGGTCGCTTTGTGGAGAGAATTCTCTCTTGAAATAACATAGTTTCGGCGTTGGCATGAAGAAAATTTTTTTTCCCACGGCGGCACCCTGCGCGATTGAGCGCCCAAGGCAATTGCCTCGGTTGCCCTGTCCACGCGACGTCCCAGAATATAAGTACTGAACCAGTACACAAATTTAGATTGTGAGTAAGAAAACTCTGCTTAACTAAATTATGGGAAATATGTGAAGGTTAAATTACTTCATGTGCTAGTTTATAAATTCAAATGTAAAAGTTTGATATTTTTTATACTTTTTCTTAATAGGAACTTAGATAAGGACATAGAAGGCTCTGCTAAACGTTGGAAGAAGTTTATTGAAGGTGAGTGTCCAGAAAGAGATAAATTCCCACAGGATTGGAAGAACAAGACTGCACTACAGAGACTTTGCATGATGCGTGCAATGAGACCTGACAGAATGACGTATGCAGTCAGGTAATTTAAAATGTTTATGTACATTAATCATTTGACCAGAACGATTTATGTCAGTTTCTGCACTTCCAACAGTTTTAATTCACAATTTAAATTATTTTTTACTTTATATTTTGTGTATGTTTTATAAGGATGAATCTCATATATCCCATAAACAGCTGTATTAACTATACAGATTAGCAGTGCACATAGCTGATTATGTACGAACACAGTATTAGAAATATCAATGACAAATTTGCTGTGAGAGCTAACCCCAAAAAAGAGCTATCCAACTGGAACCAACAGCACTAACTTGGCCAGCCGGCAATTTTGCCACCAGCAGTTTAACTGATGTAATTTTCCTTATTTTTCTTTTAATTATAAATATACAAGTGGTATATAAAAGAAGTTCAGAGTTTACCTAGACGAAAAGAGCTACTTAGCGCATTTTTACAGACATAAGACCTAGCGCATTCGATTCCTGACGTCATAAAAACCCTATATGGAAATTGTCATCCAAATAGTAGAGCCGTTAGCGAGATTCCCAAAATAAATTTATATACAAGAATTGCTCGTATAATAAGATTAGATATCATATTTTTATAAAAGTAATTATATTTTTTTAGTAATCGATTATAATAAAAATTACAAGACTTGATAGGATATAATGAAATTTATTTTTCAATTAAGAACTAAATTCAAATTGTATAAAAAAAACTGTTGTTTTCATATTTTTAACAATAATAGTTTGTTTATATTTTAGGTTAAAATAAATTTGTAGATATTCTACTTGGGTTTAGTTGAGAACTTAATAAATAACACTGAATTATGTTGTTGTTGTTTTAAATTGTTATAACAAATTTTAATTTGTGTATTTTACACTATATTTGTATTTTAACACTGAATGAATGTGGACTGCCAGTGATCAAAAGACTGCATAAATCATATCTATCAATACTTTGGAGATATTAGAAATTTTGCATTTTAATATCTAAAATTTAAAGAAGAAACAAAAGTTTTTGTTGTATGAAGTTGAAGTAGAAACTTTTTTCTTAGGTGTTTTATAGAAGAGAAACTAGGAACGAAGTATGTAGAATCCAGGACTATAGAGTTTTCCAAGTCTTTTGAAGAGACCAGTTCGACAGTTCCAGTATTCTTTATACTATCAGCAGGTGTTGATCCGACCAGGGTAAGTATCAGCTAAATATATACGAGGTCTGTCTAAAAGGTTCGGTGAATGGTATGATAAAAAAAGAATGTACATTAGAAATACCTTTATTAGCCTCAAAATAATCTCCACCAGACACAACGCACTTTCGGCAACGTTCGTATAGCGCCTCAAAACTGTTGGAGAAACCTTCATCTAAAATCGTTTTCAGAATTGCTGTCACTTGGTTCTGAATCTCTTCGACGTCCGCAAACCTTGATCCCTTTAAGGTCTTCTTAAGAAGTGGGAACAAAAAAAATCAGCAGGGGCCAGATCCCATGGGTGCCAGATCAGCAGGGGGTGGGTGTTGCAAAACTGTCACGCCACGATGAGTCAAAAATTTGGGTACAATGATGCTGGTATGTGATGGTGCATTGTTGTGCAGTAACATCCAATTTCCGGTCTGGAACATTTGTGCCCTAACACGCCAGATGCGCTGCAACAAACGTTTGAGAATCTCCACGTAGAATGCAGCATTCACCGTTTAGCCAGCAGGAACGAATTCTTTATGGATGATTCCTTCTTTGTCAAAAAATGTGATCAACGTGGTCTTCACTTTGGATTTTTCCACGCGGCTTTTTGTTTGTCGCGTGGAAGAAGGTGACTGGCATTCCATTGATTGTCTTTCTGTTTCAGGGTCGTACTGGTAACACCAAGACTTATCTCCTGTGTCAATGGAACCCAGAAAAGTCGGATGCCGGTCACACATACCAATGAAATCACTACTGGCCAGTGTAGATGTGTGGATTTGGTTAGGATGTGAGCACAAATTGTGTTCAAATCTTGCTTTTGCCCAATTCTTCATGGCAACGATGGCCCCCACTGTGTCTTTGCTAATACCCACTTCTTCTTCTATTACGCGCAGAGTCAATCGCCGATCTTTTGTTAGCATCGCTCGCACAAGTTCAATGTTTCCTGGCATCCTCGACCGATTCTTTGTAAGCGTGCAAACAAATCGTACACACATTTCCTACTCACAGCATCCTGCCCGTACACTTGCACCAACATCTCATGGGTTTCTGTCTCTTTTTTACCCAATTTGAAGCAGACTTAATGTTGTGTCGTTGCTCCATGGCTTTTCGATGCACACTTCTCGGAACACTCTGTTGCAATGACTGTAAAAGTACTGCAATAGAAGCCTCGCGCAATTCCCGACAGATGGCAGGTCAAGACATGTTCATGCTGATAAAAGTGGAACTTAAAAATTGTATTTTATTTGGAGTGTTTAGTAAAACTTCAACAAGGGCGGTCTCACAGCAGAGGGGTTACCCGAACCCGGACTATGAAGCTGAAAATTCCCAGTTCGGATGTACATTGGATGTTTGCCTATTTTTTTAGAATGAGGTTCCTTAACGCGGGTTGCGGTAAAAGTTAACAAACAGAAAATGTAATGCTTAACGAAAAAAAGTGTTATTAATTGGTTTCTATGGCAATGAATGTAAATACATTCAAGAAACATGTGTTTTGGTTCATTAATTTAAATTAAGAGACGATCGTTCCGTCCGGCGTAGTTCAGATATTACCGTCGAGCGCTGATACATTCAATAAACATATAATGTTGGTTCATCAGTCTATGCCTAACCTAAAATTATTGTGTGTATATTTAATTTATTTTACCTTCCTTAAAGGCAACATGCATATAATAATTTTAGGTTATAGGCCTAGAAAGTAATTTTAAGTCTAAGCCTAACCTAAAATTATTGTATGTAGCCTATTTAACCCTTTTCAGTCGGATGGCCAGTACTGCTGGCCATATGCTATTCTCAGTCAGCTCTGAATATTTATCGAATTAGACATCCTCACAGCTCGGATGGCCAGCCTGACTGGCTGCTTATGTTACTGATGTCAGCCCTGGTGCCATCTCGACCGTGCGGCGTCAACAGCTCTGAATTATTTTCAGTACAATCTGAAATGCTGCTAGTGGGTATTTAGTTATTGTTAAACAAAATCATTGACTTTTAGTAACTCTTATTTTGCCACACAAAAAAGTTGATATATTTTATTGTTGAGTTTTTAGTTTAGCTGAAAATATATAGTTATAATATATTTTAATGAATAAAATAAACCATTGTATACAACTTATCTCACATTTTTTTTATTTTTTTTTATTTTAAATAAAACAAAATCAAGTATTTGTTAACAAAAAAACAATTAAAAGCATTAATAAACTAATTAACTTTTGTACTATTAAATTACTTCAAACTTTAAAAACACTAGCCTAGACCACCGCAATGTAAAACTAAACTTCTGGTAAGGTTAAAATGTAACGAATATTGCTACGTTTTGATGCAACACGGACCAAAGAAAAAATGGGAATTAATTAGTTTAAGATTTGGACGCTAGGTTTCAGCACAATCCAGACAATATAAATTTACTAAAAATAAATTAATGCAGATCATTTTTGTGTCCACTCCTACTGGCCATCCAGGCGTTCGAGGGATTTGAACTTGTCCAGTACCGCTGGCCATCCGATCGGAGAGGTACGTAACTTGCACCAACTGTTCATACTTGACAAAGAAATGGCTGTTGCCAGCACTACTGGCTATCCGATCCCAGAGGACTTACATTAAAAATCCTACCAGAGTGCAAAGGGTTTATTTGTTAAAATTTATAACATATTATGTGATTTAATAAAATCGGACTATTATTAGAAATGCCAGTCTTTGCCATAGGAAACATGAGCTATTGCGCTGACTCTTATGGTGATAGCTAAGGTTGGGAGTAGTCAATGAGCACCGATCATAATCCCCAGTACACTTTTTGGGGTGTCATTAAAGTTTTTACGTATATAAATATATACGTGTTTGCCCTGTAACGGTCCGCATTTTACGTCCGATTTGGTCCAAATTTGGTGCACATTTTAGTTTTATATAAGTCGCTTTTACGAGTCGAACAACCGGAAGTACGTTTTTTGAAGGGAAGTAAAAATGTTTATTTTTTATACTAGACGGAAACTTTTTTGGACTTTTATCTAAATAAATGAATATAGGAGATTATTCTGCAATTTGTTTTTTTACACTACTTTAACGCCTGTCTGATTCCTCCAAAATGGATCAAAACGTAAAATACCATAAAAGTACCCTAAAAATACCATAAATAGCGGAACAAAGTGCAAACAAATTCTACTAATGCATTTCGAACACGCAGGCAGTTGTCAAGCGCCTTTGTGAGTACACCAGTTTCCCAAATAGTTGGTTGAAATATTTTGAGAATTCCCTCAGCTAACGTCAGCGGTTCAGCTGCATGATTGGATTATTTTTACTTTCCAAATATCAAAACAACCATTAACACGGGATTTTAACCTGTTAAGGAGTTACATTTTTGATCCGAAAAGAATATGAATACCTGAAGTCATCATTTGGTCCCTCAATAGGATAAGATCTTTATTCCCGACATTAATGTTGTCATTATTAACTCAAAAGTTGTGTTGTATTATGTTGATCTATATTGCTATGAATGAAATTAAAAGTTATGCTAGTTAACTTTGTAGTGAACTTAATTTTGTTGGCTTAAATCACAGCTTTTTGTCAGTAACGACATACGGTTTAGTGAAGTGGGTAAAGAGGTTGTTTTTACTGTTCATAAAGATGTAGACTTGTTGGGATTTTTTGCTAAAATTACTTTAATTTTTCTGTTTTAGTCTAATTTTTACATTTCACTATTAATAGTAAAAAACAAAACGAATTTAAACTACATTATTTTGTCATTTGTTATACTGTATATAAATAAAATGTTTGTCATTACTATTGCCAGGATGTTGAAGCTGTAGGGAGGAAACTTGGGTTCACTACAGACAGAAGGAACTTCCATAATGTATCCTTGGGTCAAGGTCAGGAGATAGTCGCAGAGCAAACCATGGACGCAGCAGCCCATTATGGCCATTGGGTTATACTTCAGGTAGGCTTATATTCAGTAGTGCTAAATCAATAGCTATTGTACACTAAACTGAGAGAATGCAATACTTCATTGAGATAAGACACAATATTGTTAGTTTTCTAATATTGGGCAATAATGCAAGCTGATTTGATTGAGTGTTTACCTGACTGCAGAATAGAGAGTATTGTGTTTTTAGGTCTTTGTATGTAAGTTCAGATAACCTAGAACCCAAACGGAACCAATTTTGTAAATATGGTAAGTAATAGCTCATCTTTTCTCCGACTTGAAACATTTTTTAATTTTACTAAGATTTTATCAAGAAATCCATCTTAAGGGGGCGCTTCCCTGTCCGCCATATTGAATCTGATTCCCATAAGAGCAATGCTACAGAATAAGTCATTTTTTTCCGTTAATTCGTGGAATAAATTTAAAAATTTGGTTTCATTTTGAAGTACTGTCATATGCGGATGTTGATTGCCAAATACATTTTCAAAAACCGTGTTATTGTTTTCATAAACGTATGATATAAATAGTAAAAAATAGTAAACTTTATTAATTTTTTACTCAGTTGCAAAAAGAGATATTGCAAAAAACCTTAGCAATCAACACCCACAATCTATTTTACTTTAAGAAGAAAAATACAGCTTTCGTTTTTTGACAAAAACAACACAAAAATATGCTTAATAGTGAAGGTATGTTTTGGTTATTTAACATTGAAATTGGTACCCAACTTCACCGTTTTGAATGTAGAGAGCCGAGCCTTAATTAACAAGACTAACTCAAATGTACGTATGAAAGGCAAAAAATAAATTATAAAAATTATGTAAAAGGCTGACTACAATTTCCTTAAAATTAACTGCCTGCCTATATTTTCGGGATTAATTAGAAATTATACCGATCCAGATAGGCGAAATCTGTATAGTATTGTAATCAAATTTATAATAATTTAAGGCTTTATTTCTTAAGACAAAGTTAGGATCTTTGGACCCTTTCTTCAATTTAAAATAATTAAATATATTTTTTTTACAATCGCTTGGATACATTTAAAAAATTACAAGTACAATAATAAAAATATGGTACAGTAGGACCCCGATTGTCCCGAGGTTTACTTAACCGGAACCCAGGTTAACCGCAACGATTTTCGTATAAAAAAAAATCTCTAAATCAATTAACACTAGTATGAGAAAAGTCTCATAGTACAGGATGGAGACACTGTTACTAGGGTGAGTCACACGCCATGCCACTTTCACTGTCTGCCAGCTTGTCTGTCTACCCTCTCCCACTCCCGCCCAAAGCCAAACCCCTTAATATTCTACATTTCCGCTCTTTACAGCTTTAGTTTGATGCGTTTCGCGGCAGTGTTGTTTTGAGTTTTGCAAATTAATTTTTATTTAGTGTCTTATTAGCAATTTATTGTTAGTGTTTTCATGTTAGGCCTACACTCTTCATGATAGAGTGTTTTAAAGTGTAAATTAGTGCGTAAATAAAAATTTTTAGAGTCTTTCTCTGACAATTTCAAAAGCGTATAAGCTGCTGTATGTACAGTACTGAAATTTTTAGTCTGCAATATCTGATTATTATACAGTAGTTTGATTATTAAGAACATTTATTTCTTTGTTCTGCAGTTTAATTGTACTCCAAATCCAAAGTGTATAAGGTAGAATTGGTTAACCGAAAAAATTTATCATCCAAAACAACGCCGCCCTCTTTATTCCAGATAAACGAAGTTCTACTAAATGTCAAAATACACTGAAACCTCGTTTATACGAATTTGATGGGACCAGACCCTTTCCGGATATACAAAATTTTGGATAAATCTATTTTGATGTTTTTTTACCATTATTAGGCCTAAATTACAATGTTAGCTGTTGTTGTTACTGTACATTTATTGCATTGTGTATTTCTTATAAAACAAGATGTTATAATTCGGTAAATCAAGGGTAGTTGTGGCGACGGGCTCAATTACTCTGTAACAAAATATTTACAGTATTAAAAGAACTGTTTTTCTAAATTTTGTCCGGATAAACCGAATTTTTGGATAAACGAATTTCGGATAAACGAGGTTTTAGTGCAATAATAGAAACAAAAATATTAAAAAAAAAAATTATAATAACCACTTCTAAAACATAATATAGAAAAATAAAAATACCAAAATATTTCCCCAAAACACCCAGTAAGTCTTCACTCTGTTAAAGTTAATAATTTATTAAATATATATCAGTTCTACACTTGAGCTTTGATAGGGTTATAGTTCTGGAATTAAATGAAAAAAACTGAATAAATTAGGTTGAATTTCATATTAAAATGAAAACTTCTATAGGCCCACCGCGTCCAAATTAAATAATTGCGGACATGCAACGGAGCCTTAAAAAAATATTTGCTGGCGGTGAATCGGATTTTACCGTCACGCATTTTCCATCATACATTGTGTTTGAAAAGTCTGGGAACAGCTTAATATCTCAAAATTTACTAGTCTTATGAGATAGAAATAAAAGCAGTTATTCACAACCATAAAAGAACCACTTTTTGGTGAGTTTGAAATTTTGTCTGCCATCTTGGAATGAACTTAATTTTTTTTAAATGGGAAGATGGTCATGTGATACACCATTTCGATGTAGAATTTCAAGAGAAAACCAACGGTGAAATTTGCACATCCATATCTTTAACCGATTCAAAATGGCGGCCAAAAACAACGAAATGGTGTTTTCCAATTTTGCCCAACTTTGCAGTACTATTTTTAAAAAAAATATGAATTATTCTTCTTTTTCGATTCAGAATTATATAAGCTTTCAAACGATATGCCTCACAATGATATTTGGTAGTATTTAAAAAACTTTAGTTACAGCCATTTTGATTTTTTCAAAATTGATTTTGAGTGGTTGAATTAAATACAGTTGTGTAGTATATCGTTTGAAAGCTTATTTTTATCTTGAAAATTGAAACTAAAAAAATTAAATAACATAAACAAGATTGTCTATATTTATGATTGTTTTAGTTTTTCAAATATTTCTAGTATATTGAATTTGTACTTAAATTAGGTTTGTAATATTTGAAAACAAGACCTAGGATAATGTAAAATTATCTTTCTGTAGATCCTAAAAATTCAATTATACTGTCCGAGATATCGATTCGAAATAATTGTAATATTTAAGTTGAGTTTTATTTATTAAACTGTATTTATTAACATTGTTCAACTGTAATAAACATATTAAAATTTTATGTGGAATAAATAATATAAGATACCATAACTGTTATCTTAAACGTTTTACAGGAAAATTTAAATTAATTACTAGAGTTAATTAATGTTTTATTTTATTTGCAATCTTTGCATTTCTGGTTGTAAAAACATATTCCCTTAATGCCTGACAAAGGTTTAAACAAGTAATTAAAACATTTTGATTATCATTGTATGTCACTTGCTTTTAAAATATTACCGTATATTTTTGTCAAATTTTAAAATCTATGATCGAGTGTGTAAATCTCTTTATTGTGTTTTGCATGTTGTGTAGAATCTATTTTCCAAATGTTTTTATCTGTTTTAGAATATTCACTTGGTAAAGAACTGGCTTCCTACACTGGAGAAGAAGATGGAGGCTTGCAGTGAAAACCCTCACAAAGACTTCAGACTGTTTATCAGTGCTGAACCATCTCCCGATCCTGAGTATCACATTATCCCACAGGTAAATTAATATATTCCTGTACTTACAAGATAAATACTAGCTCAACTTCCAAAAACCAAACGAACCGACAAAACTAAACCTAATAACATGATTTTTCAACCAATCCTGACTATATGTTTAGAAACTTGTGTGTAAGTATTGTTAACCCTGCAACTGTCCATGCTAATTTTTTGCAATGCCAAGCCAGTTCGGTGCGTGTGCATGCATATTTTCAAAAAGTCGCCAAATATAGTAATTATAAACCAATCCAAAAGTGTTCCATAGCTTTAGAAAGGTTTAAAGAATTCATATATGACAAAATTGATTGATGTCAAATTTACAAAGTTATTAGCTTAAGAAACAAAAAATGTTCAGCAACGTAAGGAAAAAGTTCAACTTTAGGCCTACATAAAAATTAGTAAACATTTTTTGTAATTTTTTTCAAAATATAAAAAAGTTTTGTAATTTAGTTCTAAATAGAACAGTATAAATATATATATATATATATATATATATATACACTTTTATATCATTATTGCGTCCATGTTAAAGCACTTTACATTTAAAGTTGCGTCCGGGTGCAATGTCGCGTCCGTATAAGGACGCAATAGTACAACCCCATGTTAAACAATTGTGTCGTGAACCAGTGTGATATTTTAAAGAGTAAGCTTGTTCTATATTTCATAAGGTTGCTTAACAAAATATCAAATCATTTTTTTAAATTTTTTTTCAGACCTAAAAACATGTTGCAAATATTTGGGTGGACTCAATAATGGTAGGAAGTTAGTAAATGATATACATTTTATAGTTCCGTGTTCTTTCGACAGAGTCGCTGCAGTCGACCTTTGTATATTTTTCATGTATACAGAATGACTAAATTAGTGTCATATTGCGTCCATAAATCTGGCAACACTGTAAAAAAATTAAAATGTAGTTTTCTACATTGATTCTTTTATTCGTAACTTTTAGTTGTCATTTCCCATTCCTTGATTTATTGAAAATAAATATTCGAAGGAGCTACGGCCCTAAAGTACCAATTGTTTTTACTGTTTGTAAACTGTTAACAATAGCGCTTTATTTACATTTCATGACGTCTGAGTAAAGCGGAAATATTCTTTATATTGTTTGAATTTAATTTGCTTAGGGGCTACGCCCCAAATACAGATATTATTATTTAATGTTTATAAACTATAAACTGGTGATTTATTTACATTTGATGTGGTGCGTAAAGCATTTAACTTCCTAGAAAGTCAGGCTTACTTTTGAATATGAACTACGCCCCAACTACATGTACAGTATTGTTATTTACTGTTTACAAACTGTAAAACTATATTATATTTGATGACCAGAGAGTAGAGCGATCGACTTCATGGTTTGGTACTGATCTATTATGCAAAGGGGCTACGCCCCAAATACGGGTATTGATGTTTACTGTTTATAAACTGTAAACCATTTTATAACTTTGTTTACACTAACAATAACGTAAAGCGCCCGACTTTATAGTATTGTTCGGATCTATATAGCAATTGGCCTACGCCCCAAATACAGAAATTCTTATTTGCTGCATATAAAGTGTAAAACTTGTCGGTCTATTTACATGACGTCTGAGTTTATCGCTAGTTTACTTGGTATTGTTCCATCTATTTTGCAATAGGGGCTACGCCCAAATACTGAAATTTAAATTTTCTGTTTATAAATTGTAAACAACGTCAAATTATTTACCTATGGTGGATCCTGGGTATAGTAGACGACATCGTGGTATGGTTTGAGATCTAAAGAGCCATGGGGCTACGCCCTAAATACAGAAATTGTTATTTACTGCATATAAACTGTGAAACTTGTCACTCAATTTACATTTGATGACGTCTGAGTGTACAGGTAGTCTACATGGTATGGCTCGGGTCTATTCTAGAATAGGGGCTACGCCCCGAATACAGAAATTTAGATTTTCTGTTTATAAATTGTAAACAACGTCAATTTATTTACCTATGGTGGATCCTGCGTATAGCGGCCGACATCTTGGTATGGTTCGGATCCATAGGGCAATGAGGCTACGCCCCAAACACAGAAATTGGTATTTGCTGCATATAAAGTGTAAAACTTGTCGGTCTATTTACATGACGTCTGAGTTTATCGCTAGTTTACTTGGTATTGTTCCATCTATTTTGCAATAGGGGCTACGCCCAAATACTGAAATTTAGATTTTCTGTTTATAAATTGTAAACAACGTTTATTTATTTACCTATGGTGGATCCTCCGTATAGCGGCCGACATCTTCGTATGGTTCGGATCTATATGGAAATGGGGCTACGCCCCAAACACAGAATTTGGTATTTGCTGCTTATAAAGTGTAAAACTTGTCGGTCTATTTACATGACGTCTGATTTTATCGCTAGTTTACTTGGTATTGTTCCATCTATTTTGCAATAGGGGCTACGCCCTAATACTGAAATTTAGATTTTCTGTTTATAAATTGTAAACAACGTCAAATTATTTACCTATGGTGGATCCTGGGTATAGCAGCCGACATCGTAGTATGGTTTGCCATCTAAAGAGCCATGGGGCTACGCCCTAAATACAGAAATTGTTTTTTACTGCATATAAACTGTGAAACTTGTCACTCAATTTACATTTGATGACGTCTGAGTGTACAGGTAGTCTACATAGTATGGTTCGGGTCAGTTCTAGAATAGGGGCTACGCCCCAAATACAGAAATTTAGATTTTCTGTTTATAAATTGTAAACAACGTTAATTTATTTACCTATGGTGGATCCTCCGTATAGCGGCCGACATCTTCGTATGGTTCGGATCTATATGGCAACGGGGCTACGCCCCAAATACAGAAATTGTTATTTGCTGCTTATAAAGTGTAAAAATTGTCGGTCTATTTACATGACGTCTGAGTTTATCGCTCGTTTACTTGGTATTGCTCCATCTATTTTGCAATAGGGGCTACGCCCTAATACAGAAATTTAGATTTTCTGTTTATAAATTGTAAACAATGTCAAATTATTTATCTATGGTGGATCCTGGGTATAGTACCCGACATCTTGGTATGTTTTGCAATCTAAAGAGCCATGGTGCTACGCCCCAAATACTGAAATTGTTATTTACTGCATATAAACTGTGAAACTTGTCACTCAATTTACATTTGATGACGTCTGAGTGTACAGGTAGTCTACATAGTATGGTTCGGGTCAGTTCTAGAATAGATTTAGATTTTCTGTTTATAAATTGTAGAAAACTTCAATTTATTTACCTATGGTGGATCCTGCGTATAGCGGCCGACAGCTTGGTATGGTTCGGATCCATAGGGCAATGGGGCTACGCCCCAAATACATAAATTGTTATTTGCTGCTTAGGTGTAAAACTTGTCGCTCTATTTACATTTGATGACGTCTGAGTTTATGGCTAGTCTAGATGGTATGGCTCGGTTTTAATTTAGAATAGGGGCTACGCCCTAAATACATATATTTTTAATTCTGCTTATAAATTGTAAACTATGTTCCTTTATGTACATTTAGTGAATCCTCAGTATTGTGACCGACATTAGGAATCGCAATTTGTTTAAATAAATAACTTCTGATAGTTAGTTTTTAAGATATACACGATTTTCTATAATAATGTACTCGGTTTTCGGTCCTTCGATATCATTTTTAACGGGAATCTATAATTACTAACCACTTTGACTCAAATTTTCAAAAGAAGTTCAATATATCAATACAAAGAACGTACAAAAATGTCATAAAGATGCGTTTAGAATTGCATAAGTTATTGACGTTTACGGGACAATTCTGAACGCTTTATTTATTTTGATTAAAAAAAAGTAAAAAGATTTCCGTAGGTCGTTTATAACTTGTAAACCGTTTGAAGGATTTTAAAACTGAAAAAAGATTCATATTCACAATTAATTTTTCCATAAGATACTATAATTTTATATTTCCAAACGTATTTTGAAATACATAATTAATGTTTAAAATTTCGATTTATGACTTTTCACGTAAAAGTCAATAACTTCTGCAATTCTAAAAGAATTTTTATGAAATTTTTTTACCTTCTTTGCATTGGCCTGTTGAACATTTGTTGAAAATTTGAATTGTATCAGTTAGTAAATATAGATTTTCATGAAAATATTTAATAAAATAATATTTAGTTAATTAATAATTATATTATATCGAATGGTGTACGTACAATTATTATTATAAATTAATAGAAACTTGATAATTTATAGTAAATTGTATAAGGAATTGCAATTTGTTTAAAAAAATAACTTCTGATAGTTAGTTTTTAAGATATACACGATTTTCTA
>JAGFPH010016346.1:0-13406 GCA_018207615.1 Philaenus spumarius
TCATACATTTTATTTGACATGATTTGTATGCACATTTTTAATTTACCATTTACTGTTAATAGTATTGCAAACAGTTTGTTTAAGCAGCCCAAGACATGTACAATAATTTTAAAAGTACAAATTTAGAATCATTCAAGCCTTCAGACGATAAAAGAGTTTTAGTTTTTTTTTTTTATTATGAATCATTAATAACCTTGCATCTCCGGATATACGTCCTCCACGTTTGGACTAAACTGTAAGTTTCATCCGTAGGGGATATACAGGCGAGTAGAATTTTAATGGATGGAGAAATTCAGAAAAGGCAAGATATATCCCAAGAGAGCCTGTTCATACGCCATTCAGATGGCATAGCTGTGGAGTGGGAAAAGTTGAATACTTGCCTTAAATAAAACCGGATAGTATCATGCTTGTTATACTTTCGTAAAGTCACAAATGTATCACAAGAACGTATAAAAATTTCTTTTATATACAATTATTTTGTAACCTGTATTAGTAATGTGTATGTTTAAATAATAATTATCATGATTAAAACCAATTCTAACATTATTTTCAATAAGTTTTGATCGCGTGTCCTTCTTGAAATGTGGATGAAACAAATTAAGTAAAATAATAGTTTTAAACATATGAACGTTTTGTATAAACGTTTAGATAATTTATTGAAAACAAACAAAATAAATAAATATAAAGTTTTCAATACTTCAAAAATACAAATTCACAAAGACAAAATAAGTAAGGACAAAGAGTCACCTACAATAACATAACAAGGAACATTATTTAAACAGTTTTTCCCAGCTGTGGTGGTTATGGTATTACATGACTACAAAATTATTGAGTGTAATTATTATGATTTAGTATTGTTTTTGTATAAACACGTTGAATGTTCCTGGAAACTGTTATTTGTACTTTGTCCGAACAGACGTGCACTCTAAGTAATAAAATCGACAATCGCTTCCACACGCGCAGACACAATCATACGGCCTACCTGCTTAATAGTTCTCCTATTAATCACCAACTAGCCCTTGTTCTACAAAATCAAATTTTTTTAACCGTTAACTTTACTTAATTTTTAATCTAATTACTGAAATCTAAATATTATTCCTTACAAAATGAGTCCAAACACGGTACAATTGTGACAACTCTAAGCGGTTTTACGGCCAGTAGGTTACAAAATCATAACTTAACCTACTGATAACTTAAAAATTGTTATTGACATTTTATTTGAATTAGCACGATCACAATAAAATACTACAGTAGTTCTAGAAGTGATTTCAAATGTATGCAAAAAACAAATAAACTAAAAAATTTGAATAAATATTACAGTGAACGTATACTAAGAGTAAAATAAAAATAATTACAAATTCATTTTGCAATGTTACTGTAAAATAATTAATAGATCAATAAAATAATATTATAAAACTAACACAAGCATATTTACATGCCAATATCAAAAGTAAATGAGAGGAGGCTTCTTAAAAGTGTTTACTTAAAATTCCAATGTATGCCAAAATTAAATAAAATAAATCAGAGTCAATGTAACAAGGAACGTAGACTAAGAATAAAATTAACACAAGCATATTGTTACGGCTAGGCAAAGAGAGAGACAGAGAGAGAAAAGGTTTGGAAACCTGCCAACAAAGACACCCCGCGATTGTTCGAGAACAGTCTGGAAGAGGAGAAAGGGGGGAGTGAGTGAGAAAGTGAATAGGACGGTCGGCAGAGTATCAACAAAGAGACTAACCCCCCCTTTTCTAGAAAAGTCTGTAACAGAGAGAAAAGAAGGGCGTGGAATATTCTGGAACATGTGTGCCTGCGTATAAAAAGGTGTAAAAGTGTGAAGACGGCAGTCTTTGTCTTTGAAGAGTCTAGTGCGTGAATGAATTGAACGAACAGTGACAGTAACAAGTGCGAGTTATTTTTATAACGGTGTTAATGTGTTTTTTTTTAGTTGTTCAAATTTATTCCAGTATTACTAGTGCTCATTATACAGTGATAAATAGTGAAATAGTGATAATTGATTAATTAGTGCAGATTAGTTTTGTGTAAATATTTGTTAAGTTGACTTTGTGTAAATATATTTCTGTTAATTAAATACAATCGCCAGTGTGTATTTATTAATTTACGAACCCGTAACAATATGTACTCCGCCATCCAATGCTAGGGCAAAAAACAATTTTTATAAAAATGTAACTTTACTATGTCAATACGGAAGTTAATTTGAAATGAAGCTAAATAAATTTCCAAGCAAGACGGTAGTAAACAAAAATGACAAAAACAATAGCTCTGTCCTATTAAGAAATTGGACAATTTAAATACAGATGAAAGACGCAACAGAGGAAATTTTAGGAAATGTGTACGTTATAAATTTTAGAAGACATTTAAGAGGCCTTCTTGACATAGGATGGTTATGCAAATATGATTGTGTAAGTTTTATAATATTATTTTATTGATTTATTAGTTATTTATTGTACAGTAACATTGCAAAATGAATTTGTAATTATTTTTATTTTACTCTTAGTATGCGTTCACTGTTATATTGGTTCTAATTTAGTTTCTTTGTGTTTTGCAAACGTTTGAAATCACTACTAGAATTATTGTACTTATGTATGTTAATGTGATCATGCTAATTCAAATAAAATGTCAATAACAATGTTTAAGTAGGCAAATTCATGATTTTGTAACCTACTGACCGTAAAACCGCTTAGAGGTGTCGCAATTGTACCGTTTTTGGACTCAATTTGCAAGGAATAATATTTAGAGTTCAGTAATTAGAGTAACAATTAAGTAAAGTTAACGGTTAGAAAAATGTGATTTTGTAGCACAAGGGCTTAAGGAGAACCATTAAGCAGGTAGGCCGTGTGAGTGTGTCTGTGCTTGTGGGAGCGAGGGTCGATTTTATGATGTAGAGCGCACGTCTGTTCGGACAAAGTATAGGCAGTTAAATAGGATGCCGTGCTTTGTTATGATAACGTTATTATAATAAGGGACACTAAACTCGTTTCAGATATATAATGTAGACTAGACAAATTTGTTTCCCCTAAAGTAATACTTTGGTTGACTCAAACAATTGTGAGGAGAGATGTACGCGTTATAAAATTGTAAATTACAAAACAAAGAGGAGTGAACGGAGAGGAGTGGGGAGGACGGAGTGTACCCTAGACTTAGACTAGTTTAGTTCAGTAGTGTTGAAGCCGTCTGAGGATGAAGGGTAGTACAATAAACATAACTTTTCATTAACTTGTTCTGTTATTGTTTTTTGTCCCTTCTGTTTTGTGGTCAGGGGTTTCATTCAATCAGTGTGAATTTGTCGCCACAGTGCTCTTTAACCTTTGTAATACAAAACCATTTTTTAAAAATTACAAACCATTCCAAAGCCAATTAAAACATGCTTTATTTGTACAGTAACTTTTTTGTATAAATTTCTTCGATGGCTTGTTTCGGAGGCGTAACTTCGTCATCAGGTATTTAAAATGTCACCAAGTAGATATTCTTCGTACTTAATAAATAATACAAAACAATTCTATACACACAACACACCCTAAAAACAAGAATATTTTAAGAAAAAATTAAATTGCTTCTTTTCAGTTGTGGGACATTAAAAATTAATAGTAAAATATTTTTTTAATTTCTGATTATTAGGACACACGTGGGATAGCATGTTTTATAACAAAGAAAATTTACTTTTGTTACAGACAATCAGACAAAGTTCTGTTTCATTTTAAAGGGACTTAAACCTAAACAAATTTAAATTCTGTTTTCATGTTTATAATCCAGTGACTTCTAAATCCGAATACAGTGTACAATGTTGGAATAACGTAAGTAATGTAAACTAAAGAGATGTAGGGGAAAACACCTGAATACAATTTAGAAATGGTTTGTCAAATAATTATCAAGCTCTTATTTTCAATTTAATTTTTAGCGCTTCTATTTGGTAAGCACGAGCGACGTGGTTGATTGGACAACTGCAGATTTAAGAAGCCAAATAAACAAGGCGAAAGGTGCTAGAAGAGCTACATAGATAAACCCAAGAATAAAACTAAGCTCTGAACATTTCATTCGATAGAGCGTTTAGTTTAGGCTTACTAAGCATATGGGATATGAAAGTGAACAAGTATTGAAAGAGTACCGTCATGTGTTTACTACTGCATAAGACACAGCCTTGAAATTTGTTTTATAAGATTTGTATAGTGTAGATTCATCAAGGAAATCAATTTGGTTACGACACATTCCTAGGAAAGTACAGATAGATATTTTAAAGGAAGAATATTGTCACTAAGAAACTTCATTGCAATTATCAACCTAGTGGGAGGGGAGTTGTCAGCAGTTAATACAAGTAAAGATCATAACACAAAGCACAACGTCATTGTTTAGGCCATATATTCCACAGTAAAGGATTGAAAGGAATTAAGTCGTCACTTTGAGTGTACTAAATACAATACATAGAATTTAAATCCGATCTACTGCTCAGCTAGCTGTAAATCAACGTGATGGAGTCAAAGGCAAAATGGATTTGATTTTAATACGAATGGAATATATAGAATGTACTTTGATCTAGTTTCGCTTCAATTTAGAACACTATTTGGGCGAATACAAAACTAAATAAAGTAACACTCAATTTTAAATGCATCTACTCAACTAAAACAAACATGTTAGGTTGTCTATTATTAAGCAATTTTATAATATTAATTTGACTAAATACGCATGCGTATTGTGAATGTAAACGATACGTGTAAGGCGGAAATCTGGGATCATTAATCTTTTGGTCAACTGAAATGTTAAGACAACATAAACATATTAAGTATAAACTAAACTGATAAAATTTTTTAAAAGAGTAGTTCAAAAACAAAAACACTACACAGTCAGTATTTTATAGTTTTAATTTGTTTTTCATTATCATAGTATTTAATTGTCTGTTAAAATTACATAAAGCCCAAAATTAATTTACTGTTTTTGCAATTAGTAATATTGTATTACGAAGAGTTAGTTACTTAACGTGGAGTCATTTATTTTTAATTATACACGAAGCTGAATTCGTATTTACAGAAAATTGTATGATTTCGTAAGTTATATATTTTAGGTTATTCTTTACAAAAATCAAATTTAACCTTACAGGTCTTGTTCAATATCATAGTAAGCTTGCAACATTTGGACATTATATTAGTTTTTTTACTTTCTCACTATAGACTAAAGTGCAGTGATCGCAAAAAAATCGATGTTGAGATTTTTGTGGAAATATCCGTTTTGGGACCCCTGAGTCCAAAAAAGTGTTTTTTACGAAATGTCTGTCTGTATGCACATAAAGTTAGAGCGAAAACTATTAGATCGGTTTTAAATAAATTTGCACCAGACATGTCAAGTAGGCCTGTATAGATGCACGAAAAACGGTTTTGAAAACTTTCCCTGTGGATGCATGCACCCTGTGGATTTTGGATGCACCTGTGGAGGGGAAACATTTCCAACACGTCTTGTTCTGGATAAAACTACGTAACATCATGTTGATTATATTTTCGTTATTGCCATAAAGGTAGCGTAAGGAATTTATTGAAACAGTGTAACTAACATGTTTTGTACACTATCTTTTTGAAATTCTTAGAACTTAAATAAGGGTATTCATGAAAACTAGTAGGTACAAACGTTTTCAATATATTTTGACATCGTGTTCTTCTTTTAATGAAATTTTTAAAAATAAGTTAAATAAAATATTTAGAAATTTGTCCGGCCGCCATTTTAGTTAGCTGCAAAGATCTGAACCCACGCTTTGGACTTACAGTGATGTTCAGAAATCTGTTTAAACTATTGTGTTTAATATTTGACCTTATTTTTCTGAAAGATTGAAGAAAAATAAAATAAAAACAGATGATAAAGTAAAGGGTAAAACTTTTAATGAATTCTATGAAAGAAAGACGGATAAAGTAAGACTTATAAATAGAAAAGTCAGTTTGAACAAAAAATACTCAAGTAATGCAATTAGTGTATGGATTTATATTTATATTTCAGCCTAACAAAGAAAACTTGTATTATTATTTTATAACAATACATTTACTGTAGTTATTAGATTATATAAAGTTGTATTTTGAATTTTAAGAAAACTTCTGGTAAAATAAATCCGATCCTAGTTAAGGTAGGTATCTGAAACCTCTTCTGATAAGAAATTCTTTTGATGTAAATGAACTATTTTAACGGAATATTAAATTCTCCGTTGATGTCAAATTTTACTTATTGAAGAACTTCTCTATGGATGCTAATAACTACTTTTACTACCTGTTAAACTCAAATAGATAAATACAACAAAATACTTTTAAAATGTTGACCTTGTATTAAAGGGGTACCGCTAAACCCCATTCCAAATATTTTACAATAGTAAGTGGTATTATTTGAAATGTTTTTATTCAAAGACATGGATAGAATTTTGTGAAATGTGGTTTAGAAGATATGTTTACAAACCCACTGCCTTTTCTATTTCTTTACGTAATGCAAGTATTTTGTTTAAACTTGTTTTAGAGATACTAAAATAATTTACTGGTAACAATAGCGGAACAAATCTTTTGTTAAAAAGTTTAAAAATGTGTTTTCTATTAAATGAAGATAATAGTAATGATTTGTTCCGATCCATCACATGCATTCAATGGATTCAATATCTTTCATTGTTTACAGTGTTGGTTTGGTTATTTCCAGTTTATTCATTTCAATAGCAGATGCAGTGCTGTTTATGTCATTTTGGTATTTTTTCAAAACGGCTTGCTCTTGGGAGAGCAAGTCAAAGTTAAAATACTCCGTTTTTGATTTCCTTTTAATTAAATTTACATAATATGCAATATAGGAGTAAACATATGTAAAGAGTAGATTTAGATAAAATCTCCTTTAAAATTCATTTTTAATAACTGGCGAACATTAATGCATTTTTACTAAAAATAAAAATGTTAATATTTGTAAAAATCGTCCAATTAAAAGTAATATTTAGTCCACTTTCATAGTTTGGAAACAAACAAAACACTCTCAATTAAGTTATCTCTTTGTTGTTCAGATGTAATACTAAATAATATATCATCCCAGACCTGGTATCCTGTTTTAATAGTGTCCTTTGTCTGCCTGTACTGCTGCTATTGCATTCGATAGCAGAATCCTTATATTTGAAACACGATTACAATCCACAGTCACATATTTTGTCGTTATGTTTTACTACAGGGTGTTTTTTAACAAACCAAATGCAAAACAGAAGAACAGTTGATTTTCGTTTGTACTTTCAAGAAAAAGAAAATGGTTTATTTCCGGTTTAGCAAATCAGTTGTTAGATATTTTGCTCTAAAAGCTCCAAAATGTTACTTCCTTGTGCATGTTGGATTGAAACATTTGACGTTCTGGCAAACAAAGTGTGAACAATTTAGTTTTGAAGTGATGACTAGTGAATTGAATTTAAAAGTAAAAATTTAATGATGTAACAAAGTTCTTCCCTACATTGGCAAAACCTTTAGTAATATTGTCTTTTTTCAGAAAAAACAAAAACATATTAATTATGAAGTGAAATAATGAGTAAAGAACTACAAACATATTGTAATGTTGTAACTATGTTGTGTAAACTGTCTTTACCTAAAACATAAAAGCTGTTCTATATAAAACATAGAACAGGTTCTTTATTCGCTAAAAGACAACATCACCTGTGCTTTTACATTATAATCTTTCCTTCTCTATATATTAAAACCTTCTATTATTCATATCTTCTCTATATACTGTATTACCAACCAAAGTAACTATCTTGCATACAAAGGAATTAAGAATGCAAAGTTTGAGGTTATGTTTCAAGAGTGGATGTTGCTTCTCTGTTCTATGATGCATAGGATATAACAATCTGAACAAAGTGACTTACATTACATTATTTGTAAATACAAAAATGGAAATTATATCAGTCATTAATATAAATTGACCAGTAAACCAGACTATACGTTAACAGTGTTTATTTTTGGATATGTAATTTACAAAAACCTAACGTCTTTGTTTTATGTAATGAATTAGTTTTTTTTTATTCAGAATTTAGAGAGGTCTTTCTAAAGATTATCTTTTTTTAATAATACGTAATTTTAAAGAAGGTAAAATGTTAGTAAAATGTATTATTATATGCTTTACTTAGCCATTTCCAATAAACTTTTTTAAAATAATACAGGGTTATTCAAAAAGAATGGTGCAAAAGTAAGGTTAATTCACTTGCATACTCTGAGTTGCAAAATCATGAAAACAGAATAAAACTGTTTCTTATATTAACAAGTTTTAATTTACATTAAAAAACACATTTATATGCATTACAAATGCTCAATGTGAACTCCATTAGAAACTCTGCAAATATCAGAATGGTGCAAAACTAAACGGTTGGTACGTCTGTTTCCGTGATTTCAAACAGCTGATTGTAACAACAATGGAAAGGGCGTGTTTATAAGTTTGTTTTGACTAGGTTATGTTTTGTATCAGTTGCTTAGTTGAGTACCACGAAGCCTCCTAACAAATGGCTACTACAAAACAAGAAAAAGTATTTTGTGTTTTAGAGTTTGCTCGTTACCTTTCTTTTTCATTGAACGCACTGTAACTGGAATCGTTTACTTAGATACCTTGTCAGAATGGCTCATTCCTCAGCTTATAGAAGATGTTCCAGACGTAGTTTTCCAGCTAGATGGTGCTCCTCTACATTTCAAGTCTGAAGTGCGTTAGTTTTTGAATGATAGGTTGCCAGACCGCTGGATTGGACGCTCTGGAAATGAAGACAGTCCTTTGATGCACTGGCCGCCAAAGATCACCGACTTAACGCCATGTGATTTTTTCTTGTGGGGGTTTATCAAAGACAAAGTGTACTACCCCCTATGCCTCAAACACTGCAAGAATTCAGACATCGAATAACAGAAGCCGTGGAGTCCATAACCCAGGAAATGCTACAGAATGTCTGGGCTGAGTTTGAATTTCGCCTGGATATTTGCAGAGTTTCTAATGGAGCTCACATTGAGCATTTTTAATGCATATAAGTGTGTTTTTTTTATGTAAATTAAAACTTGTTAATATAAAAAACAGTTTTATTCTGTTTTCATGATTTTGCAACTCAGAGTATGCAAATGAATTAACCATACTTTTGCACCATTCTTTTTGAATAACCCTGTATTTATAAAAACTAGTTTTAAGTTATTAATATATTCATTTATCTTGTTTATGAGGATGTCATTTGCATATTCTCACAAGTGTGGCACTGTCTGCAATTAGGTTTAACCGTTAGCGATCTGAAGATTAAATTAAATTTCAACGTACAAAATTATAAAACAAGTTAAATATATAGGTATCCAAAGTACTGAAAAATAATATTTCTTATTCTTTCTGTTATAAATCGTGTTATATCGTAACCTGTAAACACAAACCCAGTAGACGTATGTAAACTAAATGTAGTCTAACATTGGCTAGCCTACATAGTCTAACAATAGCATCTGTGGCATAAATCCCTCACCGTGATGGTGAAGCTATTTGCCATGGTTTAGGCAAGCTTTAGTACTGCACTCTAGTTGAAAATTAATTTAATTAAACAAAACATTTTTAAATGGATCATAATTCAACATACCTTATTTTCAGTCAATAGTAGTACTTGTTTTTTCAATGTATGGCTACATGTTTCGCTGCCACAGGCAGCATCATCAGGCCAGCCAACAACACTAATACTAGTCCATTGTTTATATAAACATCACATACATAACACCACAATAAACATAAATAATTGTGCAGATATAGCACTTGTCAAAAATAAAAAATAAAAAATGTTCTAGTTCACTATACTTAGGCCACATGTTACCTCACTGAGTTGTACTGGGAGACTGCCAAATCATCATAATTATTTAAATTAAGTAACACCGTTAAATCAATATTTGTTCAGTTAACGGCAGTAAGAAGTCAAATTTGGATTTATAAACAATCATTATTTAGCTTCTTAAATTCGAGTAAAGTTATCAAGTTAAGCGTTTTATATTCACCTTGTTTCTATTTCGTGTACTGTAAGTAAACCGTAGAGTTAAAGTTTCTCAGGTTCCGAATTTGACTATTTAATCTATAAATGCCTAATCAACTGTGTTCTTAAATGATAGCTTAAAAGCATGCCTTTTTAAATAATATAATAAACCTTACAAATAGAATCTTACATTGTATACTCTTTTACTGCAACACATAGCCTATGATGTTCATTTCTTTACGTTGTTTAGGGGTGGATACAGTAATTATGCAATTTATATTTTAGTACTATTATTAGTACTTGTGAGAATATGTTTATGTATACCTTCTTGGTCGGTTGATCTTGAAGGAAAGAAAACATAAAATAACCCACAAAATACTACGCTACTAATCAGGATGTGTGAACTGAATGACGTTTTACAAGGTAATCAAAGACTAAAATATCATAAAATATCTTTACTAAAGTACAGCTCTCAGTTGCCAATCAGTTGCTCTCAGTTGTCAATAGTATTTATGTTTCTCTTGACACTCTGACAACATAGTTTTCTGCTTGCTAAAAGGATGTAATGTTTACAGCATTCTGAATAGTTTTTAAGTGCATTTGGATATCTGAAATCCAATACAAAACAACTTATTTTAAACGCATAATATTTTGGTATTATTGATTTTTTTTTAATTTTCTAAACAGCATTATAAAAGCATAATTAATTAAAACATTATGTCCAATTATAGCCTCATCCATTTTTCGAAAGTTCTTAAAACATTTTATGTGTTTCGGTAATAGTGGTTAATTTACTAGTATTAACAATCTAACCATTAATAAAACTGAGTTAATTTATCTGCCTAACTTTAGGCCTATAAATAATAAATATATAAAGTTATTAAGACTTCTTAAACATCATATTTAACCAAATTTAGTAGAAATTATACAAAAAAGTATTAATCACTTTGACTGTAACATTCATAAGTTTAATGAGCAGAGAGTAAAGATTAAATATATTCTATCTCCTACTGAAAATCCAATGCAAAATAATTAAAGAAAATTATACGCTTATTTATACAATGCTAATGTAAAACATCTATAAACTCTGCACTTTGTGATACAACCACAGTTTTTTATTTATACATTAAAGTCTTTTGTAAAGATATATCCCTGTTTCATTTATTTCCTTTAAAACACATCAGTCGCAGTACTCTCCTTTCATTTACTGACAATGTGATTGTATTTCAACCCTTAGACATTATATCATTAGATGATCGCCTGTTGTTCCTGTCTTTATCCCTTCCGTAATTAAACCTCAGTGTTAGTTCTTGGTTTATGAAAACAATTTATCAAATAGTCTTGTTTTATCAAGAATTAAAGAGTACTCCATCAATTTATATAAAAATAGCTTTCATTCATTAGTAATAATAATAGGTGTCCATATTTCATACTTTCATTGTTCATTATGTAGCATTACTTTTCCGGTTATTATTAATTCTAAGCAATTAAAGGGTGTTTTTTTACGACTAACAGCCTGTACAACTCATTAATATGGGAGGCAACTATGGTAAAACCTTCTACATTTTTGGAGGCAATTAAAAAATTTTGTTGGAAAAATAGAAAATGTCTTTAAACAGTATGGAACTTCCTGACATTAAAAAAAAATGTACGAACTTTTAAAATCATATAAAATATCATATGTTCATAGAGCCCAATTACGAAAAAGGATTACGTCCATATTTTTCAAAAAACAAAAACTATTATATCCACCTTGACCACAGTTACAACAGAGTTGTCGTTGCTAATTCTTCTGCAAGAAATATGGGAGAAGGGAGTCATCTATTTAGTGTGGAGTAGTTGTTAGATGCGGCAAAACAGCTGAATTCTGATTTATTTAAACTAATAACACTTTTCTTATTCCAATTAGACATCTGTTTAAAATATTTTGATTTATGGTTATAACTTGTAAAAAAGCCTTTCAATGGTTCCATCCAGCAATCTTTTCCCTCCATTATCATTGGTTAAATGTTTATAGTTTAGTACATTCCGTTACATAATCATAAGTTATGAGTTTAGCTTTAAAATAAAAAAATAACCATTTATTATGATTTATATGGAAATATTCAATAATAATTAAGAGATAATTTTGCAAGCTGTTTGTAAAGTAGCTTGAACTACTGCCTACTACAGTCATTCTATATCTTAGCGAGAACCGTTGGGACAAACGCTTTGTCCGATTAAACCAGACCAAAGAAAATCATAAAGCAATAAAACTATTTTGAAACAGAAAAGACGATTAGAAGCAGTAATTCTGCCGAATCACTTCTTGCAAACGTGAGAACGCAGAAAACTTTATGCAGCATAGTAGCCAAGTTAGTCTACAAGTCAACAGCCATTTCGACGGTGGCAAGAAATGGCTGGTAAGTACCCTATCGGTAATTTTCGCAACTATTACCGTCCAAGTGGTTGTAAAGAAAGCTTTAGAATTTTAATTCGCCTACAACGGTTCATATCCAAACAATTATATTTAAATAAAATTACAGTAGTGTCCCGCTAATCCGAACCCCGATAATCCGAAAATGTGCCTATTCCGAACAGAGTTCAGAAAAAACACCGAATTAAAATAATTCGACCACGCAGCTGGACCGCTACCTTAGTTGAGCAAATTTCCAAAATTAAGTTTATATGCCTATGTTTTAGGGTTTCAACCAACAATTTGGGAAATAAGTGTACTCACGAAGGCGTTGAACAGCTGTCTATGTGTACGCAATATATTAGTAGAATTTGTTTTCTCCTAGTGGCCTCGCAAGTTTGCACCACTTGGCTTCGAGCCGGGTACTTTTATGGTATTTTACGTTTTGGTCGATTTTTTTGGGAACCGAGCAAGCTATGTGGTCGCGACAAAATGTGCAGAATAACATCCTACATTTATATTTTTAGAAAAACGTCTAAACAAATTTCATTCTCGTAGTAAAAATCTCCAGAAATAGTTAATTCCGATCAAAAAACGTACTTTCGGTTAGTAGTGTAGAAACAAGAGTTCTGGGCCAAATCTGACCTTTTGACCCCAGGTCACCTGACCCTTGCCCCCAAAGGTCAAGATAACAAATTGACCGTGACGCGATAACAAATTGAGCGTGACTAATTGTTTTAGGTCACGTGACCCTTGACCAAAGGTCACCAGATAATAAATTGGCCGTGACGCGATAACAAATTGAGCGTGACTAATTGTTTTTACGGTCGATCGAGCGTGTAATCGTAATATATACGGGTCGTCGATAAAAAGTTACGGTTCGTTCGATTGACGTCGGTATCGAATAGATTCTTGGAATCTATCGATTTCTAAGAATCGTATACGTGTTGACGCCAATAGTTCTGGTTCTTTAAGAAAATGTTAACACAGTATGTTTCAAAAGTTTAATTACATTTTCATATAAAGTGTTATAATGTATATAAAACA
>JAGFPH010016347.1:0-19457 GCA_018207615.1 Philaenus spumarius
TTTGGATGCCCTGTATTAATATTTGTTGAATGTATAAGTACATGATTATTATATTCAATAAATTCATCATTATTATTTATATGTAATAGATAAATACCATACATAGACATTTCAGTAGTGTCTTTTACATTAATTAATTTAATTGTTTCCTTTTTAGGAAATATTAATAAATATTGTTCAATTTCAGGAATCCAATTAACAATGTTTTCTTCTATTTCTAAATTTACATAGTTACATTTATTTGGGGTACCAAAGTTTATAATTGAATGTTCACATGTAAGGTCCTGATGAGTAATTTGGGTGAATGAGCATATTTGGGCATTGTGAATTCTGTCATTACACTTATGATCTAATCCTAACATTATTGTTTCACCTGACATTGTCTTATGAACTAATACATGTTTTACAACAGGAATTATTGTCATATAATTCGATTCATACCAAGTAGGTACAGAGTTTAGTTTATACAAAGTGTATTCTATTGGTTCAACAATTGGTAGATTAATAAAGTATATTATTTCCTTAGAACTAATTTTACAATTTATCTCCAATAAATTTTCAATTTCCCAAATATTCTCTATTTTAAGATCTATTGGTAATCTTCCTTTATAATAAGATTTTATCTTATTTATTTCCTCAAACAATTCGTGTGCAGATATTACACTTGGGTGCAAAGTGCCTAATTTACAAAAGGTTAATGAATTTTCAATATCTTGTGCTAATTGTAGCATAACATTATACACAATATTTAATTGATTTAGAATATTTCTAAATTGTTCAATTTTTATTTCATCACTGACTTTTTCATGTACAATCAACAATCTGTCATGTAATTCATCAAAATTATTTTCAATGGTTTTCATTGTTTTATTGAATTCTTCTATAATTTTTACATTAATAGAATACTGAGAGTCAAATTGATTTATCATATTATTTTGATTATTCTTTAAGTCTTCTATCATTTTTTCATATTTTTCTCCATCATAAGAGTCTAAGTTTCCTGTAATAAATTTTACAACTGATCCTAAACCATTAATAAGACCTCTTTTTGTTCTTGGTTTTTTAAGCATAATAATTTCTAATTTTTCTTTTAATACATCATTTGTGTGATTAATATACTTAAAATAATTCATCATATCCCTAATCTTATCACTATTTTCTGTTGTAAACTCTACTTTTGTATATATACTTGCATTACAATGCTGGCAATTTAAATCAAAAAACATTAACACTTCATTGTAATAATTATCAATCTTATCTAACTGAATAATAAAGTTTTCTAAATTATAGTTATGGACAAAGGTATGGTAGGATGTTTTAAGTCTTGCTGGACCAAGTTCAATCGGGATTACTCCTATGTTATTAGTGATATTCCTAATTTCAACTCCATTTATTGTAGTTACTCTGAGCAATGCGATGTACCTGGAACAGGAGAGGTTTTTGAATTATTAAAGGGTTTTCCTTTCTTCCTAGGTCTCTTGATGTTTGACAGGTGTATTTTCTTTTTTGTATTAAAATGCCTAGCCTTAATTTTCGCAGTTTTCCTTTCTGGGTTAACTGAAATAACTTCTTCTTTGTTGTATTTATTTTTTGTTTTACTCTGTTTTTGTAAGTTTTTTACGTAAACTTCTTGAGGAATTTCCGGAAGTGGTTCTTTATTTACATTTCTTTTATTTTGAATATTTTCTTTGATTTTATGACTTACTTCCCTTATATGTTCATACAACTTTTTAGTTTTTTCTTTGTGTGAATTTATAAAATCATTAATAATCTTGTTTTCCAAATTTATGTCAAAAATCGAGTTTACCTTTATATGTCCAAATAATATTTCTACAGGTGTTAATTTTGTAACAGAATGAATTGTATTGTTATATGCTATGACGGCATACTTCATTTTCTTTGTAATGGTATCATTTTTAAATTCTGGTTGATTATTTAAAAGTCTAATGTGTTCAACTAGAGTAGAATGAACCCGTTCACATAGTCCATTAGAGGCTGGGTGTTGTGTGCTTATGAAGTGAATCTTTATCTTGTGTGAATCCATTAGCTCTTTAATAACTTTATTATTAAACTCAGTTCCGTTATCAGAGGTGATAACTTCTGGAATGCCGTAGCTAGTGAAATAGTCAATTAGCTTGTCACATATCTCTGTCGCATGCTGACTTACAAGTCGATACATTTGCAAGTGTCTTGAAAATGAGTCTATCACTGTCATGAACTTTGCCTTATCAAATGTCACAGTGTCAATTGATAATGATTCCATTGGTCTTGATGGAGTAGGTGTAAGAGTTAATTCTGTTTTCAATGGGACTCTTTCATACTTAGATTGTAAACAAACGTCACAGTTGTCTATAACTTCCTGTACGCTATCTTTAATGTTAGGCCAATAATATTTACGTTTTATTTGACTACAAGTTTCTGTAATACCTCTATGATTAGTTTTACTAACATGATAATTGTTTATAATTTCTTGTCTTTCGTCAGGGTCAATTACATCTAATAATTTCACATTATTTTTTACTAAATTCAATTGAGAATTCCTAAAGTTTCTTGATACACATGCAGCGAATTTTTCATAAAAATCATTTTCAAAGTATAAATTATATTTTACATTAGGTACTAAGTATTCCTTAACAAAGTTAATTACATCTTGTTCCATGTTATTTTCCGAAATTTCAACTAATAGTTTCATTTTTAATGTTCCAAAGAATTTTTGAATTATTACTTTTTTTGGTTGAAATTTAACTAATGAAAGTATGATTTGATTTTTTCCATAGTTTACTGGTTCTTCTGATATAGGAATTTCCACTTGCGTGTTTCCTTCGTAATTAGAGTGAATGGTCTGGTCCGTGTCTTCTTCTTCGTCCAGATTTACTACCATTGATGCTAAATCATCGAATTCCGGGAAATATGATTCAATTAATTCGTTACTCGGTCTTTCTAAAGCTGGGTCAATTTCTTTACCATTATTTGCTAATTTCTTTTGAATTCATATGTTCTGTCCTAATTTTACTCATATCCAATGTATTCTTCTTATAATTTATTGAATTAAAATTTGCATTAATTTCCTTGTTACAATTATTATTAGTGTATGTGTCGAAAATTTTAAAGTCATTTAAAAATTCAATTTCTAATGGTTTTGGGGTAATTTTCATGTCTTCCATTGAATTGTTAATTATGGGACAAAAAGCTTCACCGTTTTCAATATCTACTATACACTGAGGTATTTCCAATCCTTTAGAATATGTGTATGGAATTATTCCCTGTCCATTTTGAATATTTTTTATTTTAATCTTAACTACTTGTTTACTTCTTGCTTGTATTACGTAACTGTTTACGTTTTTGTCAACATTAGGTTTAATATTAGACTTAGGCTTAAGTTTTTGTTTACATTCTGTTTCTTCTGTGTTGAAGTAAAGTATACGTATTTCTTTATCTGGTGTTTTTAATCTATTGTTTATAAAGTCCAAACTTAATTTTAAATCTTTCATGTTGTCTAATCCTAATAATAAGTCAAAATCTTTATGGAAGTTAAATAGATAGAATTTCGTTTCTTTCTTTCCTAGTAAAGGTAATTTACAGCTATATTTTTCTCTTGAGACACCATGTGCCGTTGATACTTCAAATGGTTCTTGTTTCAATGTGTTTTTATACATTTCAAAAGCTAAGTTTTTTTTTATAAATGATTTTGTACTTCCTGTATCAATTAATATTTTAAAATTAGTTTTGGGGTCAAAAATATATGGTAATTCATTATTTTCATTATGAATGTTCATTATTTTGAATTTATTCCGAGGCTGGTAGCTCCTAAAAAATAATCTTCTTCCTCAATTACATTGTCTCCGTCATCTAAACTTAACGTGTTAAATTGTTCCTGTAAAGGTTCGTTAGTTTCAAGATCTTCTACGAAATTTTCGTCACTTTGGTCAAA
This sequence comes from Philaenus spumarius, assembly GCA_018207615.1. Classification (NCBI taxonomy): domain Eukaryota; kingdom Metazoa; phylum Arthropoda; class Insecta; order Hemiptera; family Aphrophoridae; genus Philaenus; species Philaenus spumarius. The sequence continues at coordinate 3,932 of JAGFPH010016347.1, forward strand.
ATTTTGAAAACAATCTTCTGACGTGTTTTCTGTCGATTTCCCTGTTAATTGGTACATTCTAGTGTTCCTAACAGTATTATCCGTCTGTCTTGTTGAAATACTCATTGGTGTAGGCTTGTATTGTCTTTGATTTTGTTGGTAATTCGTATTAGGTTTTTGCTGTTGATTCGCGTAAAACTGTGGTTTTGGTTGAAGTTGTTGGTAAGGTTTATTTAAATATGGATTTTGGGTGTTTTGGTAAGGTGGTTGTTTAGGTTGGTAAGTCTTTTGTTGGATAGGTTTTTGTATTTGATTAGGTTTGCTTAACATAGGTCTGTTATTTTGATATAACTTATTGTTTTTAAACTGAAAATCATTTGTCAACATATTTAATGCTTCCTCTAGGTTAGTTGGATTTTTAGTACGCATAAGAGATCCTAACGGTTCTTGTAAACCTCTTAGTAAAACTCTTAGTGCTAACTTCTGTACATATGTGCATAAAACATCTACAGCTGAAGGCTCCTTATTCATAAAAAATGCAATTTGTAAATTTAATAGTTTTTGAATACGTTCATAGAATTTGAATGGGGATTCGTTATAGTCTTGTTTTAATTCTGACATTTCCAAGTTTAATGTAAAGCAATCTCTTTTATCAAGGTAACTTGTCAATAATGTTTTCCTAACATCTACCCATGAATAAGTATTTGAACTTACAACTACATCTAAAGCTTGTCCTTTTAGCTTTGCTAATATTGAAGAAAACAAATATTCATTCTGAAAATCTTCTGGATTTTCGGATACATAAAACTTTGCAACTACTTTATCGCATATAGAAACAAATCGACTAAGCATAGCAGCATCTCCGCTATACTCGGGGATCATATCTAAATATTCTTTCTTAAGTGTTGGGGTTGCCATTGTTATTCCTATTAAATAATATTTGAATAATTAATTAAAAGATTATTTGTTTTTGATTAATTAAATATTAATGTCTAATATTTATAGTTATTTAATAATTAATTTTACTTACAGAATCCACAAATATATGCTCATTCTTTGGGAAAACTGTTATCACTTTCACTTTTCACTTTTTCGTGGAGTGTTGTGTTGCTTTTTCTTTTTCCGTTGTTTGGTGGCGAGATGCCCTCCGTTGGTGTGATGGCGAGATGCCCTCCGTTGGTGTGATGGCGAGATGCCCTCTTCTTGAACTTGCTGGTACGATATCCGCTCGAACTAGAAGTTCCGTTGTGTGTTTACAGTATCTCGAATACTCATGTGCACTGAAATTCAAGACGTCCGCTTCTTCGGTTAACAGTTGAAACTGAGAAATTAGAGTTGTTTTCTAATTCCCGAATTGTTGTGGTCCTACCGACTGCGCCAGTTACGTTTCGTTTCCGAACGTTTAGGTTTTTAAAAAACAATTAATATTCGTTTAACTATTAATAAAAACCTTTTATTTTATTATAAACCATTTAATATGCAGTTAAACTATTTATAACAAAATTTACGTACAATCTAATATACATTTAGGTGTGTACGGAGTGAGCTTCTAACTACGACTGCCTTACAAAGGTTCAGCTCCTCTCCAAGTTACTTATGCTTACTTTGCTAAACTTATGCTAACATCATTAATATTTATTACAAGCTATACAATATTCCTTAACGTAACTTATATATATATATTTCTAGCCCTGCTCCTTTTTCCACTCTGCATGTGTTGCACCTTAGAGATATCCGATTGACATCTCTATATCTGGAGTACAGAAAATGTATAAAGTGCGAAGTTGGTTTATATAGGCGTTTCACATAATTCTAGAACTATATAAACCAATATAATCACAATATATACAGTATTTTAAATAGTTTGCTCTTTTGCCATTCCGTGACTTTTTGATCCTTAGAGACATCCGAAAATGGCCGACTTATAAAGCCTTGGAATACATTTATATATTTTGCGCCTTTGAGTACTCCTCTTCCGAGTATATGTTCAAGGAGGCGTGGCTATAAGCTTCTGCGCACCCAGAGCGCTTTGTGGTGTGATTTTCACGCCTGTTTCCACTCCGGGTGTGTTGCACCTTAGAGATATCCGATTGACATCTATCTCTATATCTGGCATACAGAAAATGTATAAAGCGCAACGTTGGTTTATATAGACGTTTCACATACCGGTAATTCTAGAATTATATAAACCAATATTAATCGCTTGTAATATTTTCAATAGTTTACTCTTTTGCCATTCCGTGACATTTTGATCCTTAGAGACATCCAAAAATGGCTGACTTATAAAGCCATGGAATACGTTTATATATTTTGCGCCTTTTAGGACTCCTCTAGCGGGCTATACAGTATCGGATTGTATTCATTGAAATAAATAAAAAATAATTAGTAACTTTTTTTCGAATTCGGCTTAGTTTAGTCACAATCCGTCATTTTGATTTTTTACAAAAACTCACTGTTACTCCAGAAATAGTTGAGATATCGAGTTCAAATTTGGAATAAGTATTTTGTATGTTACGATTTACAAGACAAGTGTACTAAATACAAAGAATTTATTTTTATAATTTTCAAAATGCCGGCCGTTACAAATTTTTAAGGTGGAATACCTTGTAACTTTTTATAGGCCTAGTCATGAAATGGTCTACAAATTGATATAGGAACCTCATTTTTTAATATTATTCTTATACACATGTTGTGTATATGTAGTATACATTTGATTAAAATCAGGAAATATTTTAAGAGAAATTATATTTTTACCGAAGACATGTAGGCCTACACTTTTAGTTATTGAAAACGCTTGTTCAGTAAAACTTAATTTTCTCTAACACTATTTACCAATTGTTAAAAATGTATGCATAAACATGCAATACCGTACAAAAATAAACACAATTCATTAATACTTAGATACACAAACTAATACTTATATACAAACATCCTATCAAATCCTAGTATGCAATAAATAATTCCTTCAAATTCCAGTATCCGACAACCCCATGATTACAAAATGTGTAATGACAATTACATGATGAAAATGTGTAATGGGTCTCATGTTTTCACAGAATGCGAATATATATTTTATTTATACGTGTGTTAAATTTAGTTTAAATCGCTTGCCACTAGATGTAAATCATGGCTTATTCATACATAGCCTAGCTAATACAGTTTTACAAATAACATAATTAAAATTAAACGAATCTAGCTGAATTTATGACAGAATGCTTAAGCCTATATAAACTTATAAACCCACATCGATAGCTAAAAGCACAATCATTTTTATGTCCACTTTTTGGCCAAAATGAGATATTTGTATCATTGTTAAGGTGTATAGCTCTTTCTAGATGCACAAACATTGTATGTCCCTTCCAAATAATAATAATTGTGGTGAAGTTTAAAAAAAAATTATTATGAACAAGACAGCTTTTGTTTGTGCACACTTATTGTATGTCCTCACATACAAGTTTTCACAGCCATCATCAAGACTAAGCTTAATGCCTGTGTGCCCACTTATTGTATGTGTGGACTTGCAACATCTGAACACATCAAGATATTAATCAACAGGCAATTTAATTATATGCTCACATGTAGTATGCCCACAAGTCACTTAAATTACTTGTGCGCAAAAAAAGTGTGCCTTAGGCTATTATATTTCATTAAAGCTGGCAGAACTAATACAAATTAGCTTAAAGGTTTTATTGTTGTCTAATAAAATATTCTAATGCATTCATTTATAAGCCTGTTGAGTATTTATAGGTCTTTGGAAATTTCCCTCCCCCCTCCCCTCCTAGTTAGAAATCTTCTTTTTGCCTTTACCGAAAGTTTACATAAATGGACATACAATTATTGTGCTTTTAGCCATTGATATATTTAACTTAACTATTATTGTAAAATTAGGAAACTAAATAAATGCATTATTTTTATTATTATTCACAATAAACTGTTTTTTTAGGTTATTTATTTTTATAACAATTCAAGTTTTGTGTAAATAAACAAGATTGTGTAAATTTTTCTGCTAGCCCATAAGTCTACCCCATCATTAGCTACTTTCTTCCTATTTTATTTTACATTTTGTTAAAATAAAATTATAAAATTGCCATAATTTTAACTCACATTGTATATTGTCCTAATGTATAACACACACGTTGTAGGCCTACGTTGATTACATTACAAATAGTAGTAGGCTATTGAAAAAATCCAGACAGCTAATGAATAAAAACCGACAATTTCTCATAAGAAATCTTGAAAATATTTAAAAACTGTATTAAAGTATTTAATAATAATTATTGCAATTAATTCAATTATTAATTAAAATAACCACAAAACTAGACTATCGTACAACAGTTCAACAGTTGAATCGCTTTACGTAGTAAAACTCAGCTGGAGGCAGTAACAGACACACGTAATTTATTTTGGGTGTAAAAACTAGGTTCTCGCGCAATATCTCAAGTGGCAAGAACGAACGGTTCAACTGTACTCTACTATAACCCCAGATTGTTGTTATATTTGTTTAAAATATAATTAACCACAGCTCATATTTTTATTCCGCCACTGTATATGGGAGAGAAAGAGATGGAACTATCCCTCTTACTCTAGGCTCTAGACCAAGGCTTAGACCATACACAATACAGAGCGCAGATAAGTTTGGTTAAAAGTAGTAGTATAAATTAGTAAAACTGGCAACATTGTTGACATCGTTAAGTCCTTATTTCTAAATGAATACTTATATGCTACACGATTGACGTGGGAATAATCTTAAGTTCAAACGTATTCAACATAATTCAAGGAACCGAGAAAGCTGGGAATTGAACGGACGTGCTTTTTTAGGAGAGCTTTAGAAAAAATAAAATATCTCGTATTTTAAAAGATAGCCTACGCAATAACTAATTAGCGGATCATACACGGTATAATCGATAATTACTATAGGCCCCTTTGCTACCACGAAAACCATATATAGGCATACTCCAGTAATTCTATTAGAAGTGACAACGCACTCTTCTAAACGGACGTGGTAAATTAAGCTGATCTAAATATATATAGCCTATATATGTGCAGAATAATCTGCTTAATATTTTTTTTTATAAAACCCTACAAAGAGATTCTCGAAAAATCTCAAAAAATACTTCTGGTCAAAAAAGTTGCTTCCGGTTGTTGGAATTTTTTGGCTAACGAACTCGTCTGAGTGACGTAGACAAACCACGTGTGTAACAAATTTGGACCAAAACTGACTTAAAATGCGGCCATTAGAGTACGAACACATATAGACATAGCCTATACATAATTTTTAATGACACCCCAAAACGTGTTCTGGGGACCATGATATGTGCTCATTTACTACTCTCGACCGTAGGTCTTAATTGTCAATGCAATAGCTTATATTTTCATGGAAATTCGCTAATACCTGTAGCGTCTTGTGAAGTTGTTTATTTTTAAATTCTGTATGATTTATAGAACTGTACAATACCGGTAAGCTATAAATAAGTTATAGGCATAAGATTTGCTTTGAGATAATAATGTATAAATACATAATCATTTCATATAATGTAGTTTATTCGTAGACCAGGATGAGTAAGAGTTTAAGAGGCTTAAACCAAACGTTTAAATATTTTATGGCTAAAGTAGCCTATGGTTTAGTCATTTAGCCTCAAATGTCTGTTTTTACTGTAGACCCTACTAATAAAAAAAACATATATAACAAGGTTTTTACGCTGGGTTTCTTTATTATTTACTTCCAAAGAAATAGCGAAATTTTAGTTAGGCCTACGACTTCAAACCGAAAATAGGCCTACATCAAGAATAAAATTCACTGTTATTCTTTTGCTGAATTTTAAAATAAATATGCACTTTTTAAGTAATCTAATTATTGTGACACAAATGATTAACGCTTTCGCGTTGGTTGACTATTTTTTATAAATATCGTAGACTATATTTTTAACTTTTAGTACGGTAACTAAAACAAATGTTACACTTAAAATACATTGTTTAAACAAGTGTTGCAGCCAAAAATTAAGTTAAGTAAAATGCTTGCTCTACAATAACCATTTTTCCAAAGCACGGTGATTAGGCCTATTGTTTCACAAATTCAAGAAGGAAGAGCTCAATAGTTTTTTAAACTTAGGCCTATACCCTAGGCTTATACTCTCCTAAACACAAAAAAACGACAAAATCTGTTAACCTACACCAGGTTCACATCTCAAATGACTGTTTTTACTGTAATTGCCTGTAGGCCTAATATAATGAGGCTTATTTTTTTAAGATGATTTAATTTTTACTTGAAATGAAAAATGAAATATACCAATTTATTTGAGTTAGGCCTACTAAAATCGCATATATTATTTCTCAAGACTATTTTTTTGTCGGTACGCCATAACTTCCTTAATACATCATCAAATTACATGAATGAAGCATCATTTTAAAGCTTTCCTTAACCACTACACGGGAAAAATAGACAAACTGCTTAAAATTCATGTTTTAATAACAAAAATTGATTTAAAAACTTTTATATTATACTCTGTATGTTCCTAATGAAAGGCGCCATCTACTAACCATCTGTTTAACTAGCATGACAGCTGTTAGATTGTTTACACTGTAAGATTGTATAGGGAAACTGTTATTTATAAACCAATGTAAATAAATAAACTTAATTAACTGAATTAAATCAACGTGTTAAATCAGGTAAATGTAGGCCTACTCCGAACTTGCGAAATATTCGCACGGGTCAGCTAGTTCACTGTTATTTCTTTTGTTGAATTTTAAACTAAACATGCACTTTTAAGTAGGCCTATTACTGTATATCTACTTATCGTATAGTTATTAGATTATGATTTAGAACAAACTAGATTCCTCATTTAAAACCACCTAAATTAACAGCTGAAGTAAGAAGAAATGTAGAAATTAAGTTAAGTAAATACAAATACTATAATATCATCTAAAACCGTCAATACTTTATTGAAAATGCATCACAATATTGCAAATAAAAAAAAATTAGAAAACCATTAATCAAAACTTGATGACTAGGTCAAATTATGGCGGCAGCCATTTTATTATTTTTTAACCAAGGTAACCACAGAGCGACGGGCGGGGTTATCTTGTTCCTAAGTAGCCTATCAGAAAATTGTAAAGCCGACCGTATGAAAAAAGTACGTCCGTAGAAATTATAAAATTAGTAGTTTATAATATTTAAATATAACAATCCTTTATGTACATTAGATTAAGTTGATGATAATAACCAATTGAACAGTTAGAATTTATGTTAGCCTTAGAAATAGTAAATTTAATATAAAATGCACCCAAGCTGTCGCGGATAAATACATACCGGTAGTTCTAATCTGTAACTCAAGTTTTAACAACGCCAAGTGATCTATTACCCTAAACCACTAAATAAAATAAATAATTATAATCAAATTCAGATATCAATCTAGCTGATCAGATTGCAGTTAAAAATGTGAAAATTATTATTAGAGTATTCAAAAACAGGACATCAAAATGAAAGGCCTCTGGACTCTATTACATGAAAGTAATAATTAGAAGTAAAAGAACAAATAGTTTCTAAAACAGATGATATTTGTTATTATTATTATTCCCCCCCCCCCCGCTTACACACTTCCTCAGCAAGGGATATTTAATAAAATTACAAGTGAAAAAAATATGGATCAAGACCGGGAGTTGAACCCGGAACCTTTACGTTGCCGTCTTAGTGCTCTACTAATTGAGCTAACCTGATCGCTTTAGATATTGGTCAATGTTATCTCCCTTTAAGCTGCAAAATAAGAATTTAGATTGCCTTCAATGTCGTATACACGTTGAGGTATTCAGTCTGTTAGTTTAATAATTATTATTGCAGTAAAACCGTCCATACACTGACGAACACATCGATGTCCATAAATATTGTTTTGAGCTAAATTTACAGCAGATTTTGAAGGACTAAACACAAACATTGTTTCCAAGTGTTAAGTCTGACAGGTAACGATATGCTTGTTATAATACAGTATATCAAAACTGAACCCTAGTTACCCAAACATATACCAATGAATACAGAAACTATAGTTTCTGTATTCATTGCATATACACACACAACCACATACGTCAACACAAACCTAAATGTATGTAACTGTTGTATGTATAAAATATAATCTTTTCTGTTCAGACAAAATACAGCAATAGGCTACTTCATTGAAGCACAATAATTGTGTTTTAGAATCTCAAAATATTGTTGTCTTACATATTTATTTATAAAACGTTATCAAAGTTATTTTATTAGTTACCGGTATCAAATAAAATAGACACTTTATTGAGATTTCAAATCATTTTATTATAGCCTATCATTAAATTTAACAATTGATAAAATTACAATAATTGTTTTATTCTATTAAACAATAACAATTAAAGGTCATTACCAACTCTTGAAAAGAATTCCGTACGGTACTATACAAAAACTAATTGTAACCAAAAGAAAGTATAATATACAAATAAATACCCTGGATTAACATGTATTATTTTATTGTTTTTCTACATTTACAATAACATAGAATCCTTAAACAAAAAGTAGATTTTTCAACCATGAACCAAGAATTTGTAATTATTTTAGTTGCTTTATTTTATTCAAATTACTTATGGTACTCAAGTTTGTTATGGTTACTCGCGCCTCATTAGGTAATAAGACGGCTGGACCGTCGCTCAAGGTTTTAACTGTATTATTTTTTAATTATTTTTTCACTATAGGCCTATCATTGTTTTTCGCAAAGTAAATGTTATCTTAACTTGATTTGGGATCTTATTTATCCCTGTATACTGATGATTGGTGGTAGATGGTTTTATCAAAACATTTTAGTTAATTGTACACTTACAATATTTAAACGACTTATGACATTTTTAATCACTTCCAAACACGAAGGTTTACATTTTTTAACTTTAGAAAAATATATAGTGTTTCAGAATTTGTGATAAGTTACAATACAACGTTCCAGAATTTGTGATAATATTAATATCAGATGCAAATTTTTTTTAAACAAATACGTTTTCAAAATCAATTCTATTCATTTATAAATACTGTAAATGTAAGTTGACTGAATTGATTTCGATAAAGATTTCATAGCTTGAGAGGATTTCTCAATAAGTGAATTTGTAATAAAAACTTTTGTGTCAGATTGAACAGAAAGAAAACAAAACTGTCGTTTACCTTGTACATCCTGAAAACATTTCCGCTCTTACCCAAAGCAATTGTATGTAGTCCAGTCAATCTGGAGTTTGAAAAGCCAATTTGCAAATGTCTGTAGTCAATCCACTTTTTTTTACATATTCCGGTAGAGGATTCTTAATAACATACTAGAAAGTTGCCTTCCTCAGAGGTCGGGAACATTGTTTAAAATTGTTTAAACAAATAAAAAGTCGGTTGTTTTAAGATCCAGAGCTCACTTTTTATATTTTTCAACGAAATTTGGTACATAGGTAATCCTAATGACCCGACATAATATTCACCAAACCGTTTTTAACACCTTTATTTGTTTAAGTTTTATAAATAAACCAATTTTCTTCAAACTTTGGCAAAATGTTCTCAAATATTGACCGAAATTAAAACTAAATTCTTTTTACGATATTGTTTAAACTTTTTCCCAGGTGACGCTTTAAAGTAAAAAATTGGCAATTGCTATTAATCATGGGAAAATAATTGGATTTAGATCTAATAGGGCTTAATCGATTGGTATTAATAAGGACTACAACATACCAAAAATGTGTTTTTAAAAATAATTTTTGGATCTTTTAGAACAAAAATAATCAACGTTTTTTCCTTAGTTGTATAATGTAATATCTCAGTTGGTATACAAAATCTATTTAAATAAAATCAATATTTTTAGGCAATTTTGAACGGAGTTATGAACTTTTTCCTTAGGTATAATGAAAGGAGATATATAATCTCGAGCAGTAGCTAGCTTGCCCCGTGCAAGCCACCACGGGTGACCGTCGCTAGGGCGCAAACATTTTGTCTTTACACAGCTGTTACTTCGTACCGGAAGCTCGGATCGTATCGAAAAAATCCACATACTCGTCAGAGGGCTTATATCAAACGCACTATAACTTTTCACTTGGGATGTTTGGAGTTTAATGTCGAAATGGTATCGGCAACGTCGCACTGCTGTGAAGGACGGATGTGTCTCATCGCGCTGGTCACTGCCAACTGTGAGCTTTGCCCCGCAGCGTTGCCAAACTGTCCCAAGTGAAAAGTTATCGCGCGCGGGGCGCGGGGTATAGTTATTGTAAACTAATTGACAACTCAATCAATCAAATGTTAATAACAATAAGTGTAATTGAAGAAAAACAAAGAAGTTTATCATTTTTGCCCGGTCCCAATAACCTCTGATAATCGAGGTTCTACGATTCTGACCGGAGCTTAGCACCTCCCCCCCCCCCAGCCAAATCCTCGGTGAACCACTGAAAGAATATCTTACAAGGAAATTGGATCAAGAGCTAAAGTTTACCTTTTCGGACCCATTTTGTTGTTTGAACCTCAATGATATGTCTGATGTAAAATGAATTAAAGAATTTATAATTAGCAACCAAAAACATAGAAACCAAAACCGATATTTTTAGTACAGAATCAAATCAGCACAGAATCAACAAAGTGAAAGTGTAATTTAAGATTTTAATTAAAGCAGCCTTTAGCGTGCAGTTTTGTCACATTTTCTTTTAAATGTCTAATATAATCAACATATGCATATTATGAATATTTAATTAAAAATGTACTTAGAATTTTATATAACACTCCCTAAAGTCTAGCATATGGGGTCCATAATATGAGAGTTTTGGCTAGGCCTACATCAGTAGGCTACCGTTTGTAAACCTATTATAATAGTAATCACTCCTAATAAATATAAATAGCTTTTGATTGGTCTTCTAATTTGTAAGAGATTGTCGAGGGAGGGTAATATGACCGTAGAATTGGTAATTCTGTGAAAAATTCAGCTAGATGCAATTATGTATTTTATTTGTAAACTGTATTAGACGTACTTAGGTATAAGCATGGTTTAAATCCAGCGGCGAGCGCCCTGTCGATTGAATGTAGGCCCTAATTTTTTTTATAAATTAGTAAACAGATGTAAGCGAAATATAACACACAAATAAATAAAGTATATATACGCATTGTGTGAAAAAATTATGCGTCTAGGACGTAATTTAATTAATTAAATTGGTATTAAATATATGGGAACATAGACAGTTTCGATTAGGCTATCTCATTATGTCGAAAATATACATCTAGTTAAATAGTATTTTCTTTTGAATAGTTAGTAAACGGATTTAAACAAAATGTAGTACATGTATAAATAACGTATAGGCCTACATACGCATGCTATGAAAAAATCAGCTAGATACGATATACTATTTTATTTGTAAAACTGTATTAGACGAACGAATAGCTTTATACACATTGTAAACCGACAGTGTACATGTCTTCGGTCAAAATCAAATTTCTTTTAAAATATGCAACTGATTTTAATAAAATTTAAACTACAAATAAAAAACATGTCTATAATTATAATATAAAAAATGGAGATTCTTACAATAATTTTTAAATTCTTTAATTAATATTTAGGCCTATAAAAGTTACGCATAACGTATACGGTAAATTGGAGCAGATGCGAAATTCATATAGTTTTCATAAACAATTTTAATTTTTTAAAATATTTTTTGGGAGTTATATCAAATATGATAATTTATAGAAAATTTTATGAGGAATTTAAATTTGTTTAGATATTTAAAATTGGATGAACGGGTTATAAGATATAAGCGTTTTTCTAACATCATGTTTGCCTTTTTGAAGCGTTTGTAAATGTAATCAGTAAATCGCCTTAGACAATCGTTTGTATTGTGCAAAATATTTTTCGGATCTTTAATATTAAAACGGATTTTAATTCAGGAAGAAATAGAAAAATAATTGGGGAAACCATTTCTTTTTAGATAATTAAAATCAAATTAACTGTTGCAGAGCTATTCGTGTTTTAAAATAGCATTTTTTCAGATTCTTGTATACACTAAACCAAAGTCTCTTGAGAATTTTTGCCATGCAATATGTTTAAATTTGTATAGGCCTAGTCGTTAAAATGTCTTAAAAAGTAATATAGAAACCTCATTTTTATAGAGTACTTATAGATATATTATTTATATGTAGTAAAGTTTTATTAATTTCGGTTGACACATTTTAAAAGAAGTCTTGTTTTTCCTGAGGACAAAATAATACCATGTTCATTTTTATATTGCGTATAAAATAATAATTTTACATTGTGTTAGTTAATCGCTTGTGTAATGTAAAATATTTGATGGATTGTTAATATTAAAAATGATTTAAATTCACCATGAAATATCAGATTTTGGTGTAAATACAATAATTTGTACACCCTTTAATAATTCGACTTATAAAAATGTTATGCTAAAACTTGCGCATAATATTTTTTTGTTAACCGTAACATTTTTAATTATTAATTCATTTAAAAATTATTGTATTTGGGCCTAAATCTGATATTTAATAGAGAATTTCATCATGAATTCAAATTTGTTTTACTATTAAAAATCCATCAAATAGTTTACATAGCCTAATACAGGCGATCATATAGCACAACGTAAAATTATTGTATATGCTTTATAAAAATTAACAAGGTAGGCCTACATGTGTTCAGTAAAAACTAAATATTTGTTTAAATATTCTACTGATTTTAATAAAATTTATACTACGTATAAAATACGTGTCTATAATTTTAATATAGAAAATGGAAATTCATACAATAATGTTTAATCCTTTAATGATTAGGCCTATAAAAAGTTATGCATAACGTTTACGGTAAATTGGGGCAGATGCGAAATTCATATATCTAGTTTTCATAAAAAATATTTGTTTATTATTTATATATTATATTTGTGAGTTAGAATAAGATTTAATTAATTTATTCGTAAATTAGTAGATGTTTTGTAGGTCTGTATAAATAATCTATTAGTACAAACGTAGACTACTATTGAATGCATTTTCTTCTAAATTATTCAACAAATTTAAATAAAATTTATCACACGTACAAATAGAGTATATGTACACATTTTATGAAAAAAAACCTTCAAGTTACGATAAGATTGAATTATTTTATTTGTAAATAAGTAGATGTTTTTTCAGGTCAGTATAAATATTTGATTAGATGCGAAACTTAAACATTACAATAATAAACGGTACCAGAAACTGGCACATACTTTCTCACAAACATATTTAAATTATTAAATTATAGTAACAAATGTTAATACATGTGTTGATTTATCCAGTCTAGGCCTAACCTAAGATTTTATTCCGACTAAATCTACAAATATTGAAATAAAAAAAATGTTTTTATCGAAATAAATTATAGCCTATGTTACTCAGGGATAGTGTAGCTTTGTATTAGTAAAACTATTTTTTCAATCGGTTCAGTAGTTTCAGAGATTACCCACTACATACAAACAAACTTTACCTCTTTATAATATTACTAAAGGAACCCGGCAATGCTTCGCTATTGCTGGATTTATTTTTATTTGGTGGTTATCCCATTTCATCCAGTTGACTTAAGTAATCGATTAAATCTTTTTGTTTGTAGTGACCATGTGTTCTAAATAAAATGTAAATTGTGTGCTTAAGACCACACGGGAAAGGTGTACACTTTTTAACACAACTTACGAAATGAGGAAGCACACAATTTACATTTTTAGGCTAGGCCTAACCTATAATTAATTATTAACAGACGTAAGCAAAGTATGAACTGTACACACAATTAAACATCTGCTGTTCGGTTTAAAAACTTATTTAAAAGTAAAAACTAAGTATATTTAGAAATAAATTATACCTTGGACATTTGTAAACACACATATTTTATTAAATAGTAGACACAAAACTATATAAACTTGTAGCGTAAGTGTTAGGAAACGATTTATAAAAATTGACTGTAATGTTAAGAAAATCCAATGTCTCCATACCCTCTACTGAGAAATGAGTTATAATGGATTGTCGGGAAAATTGAAAGTTACCATTAATGAACCCAATTCAAATAATCAACTATTAAGTATCGTACGGCGATAATTATCTATAACACGTATTCTTTGAGAAAACAAAATAACCAAATGGAAATAATATGATCAGTGCTCACTAACTACACCCAACAAAATTAATATTGCATTGTCATCGTTCCTTGATAAGTGTGCAAAGTTTCAAATCAAACCGACGTTTTGAAGGGGATGAAAATCAAGTTGTGTTCCCGGGACCATGATCAGTGCTCACTAACTACACCAAACAAAATTAATATTGCATTGTCATCGGTACTTGATAAGTTTGCAAAGTTTCAAATCAATCCGACGTTTTGAAGGGGGTAAAAATCTCGTTGTGTTCTCGGGACCATGATCAGTGCTCACTAACTACACCCAACAAAATTAATATTACATTGTCATCGGTCCTTGATAAGCGTGCAAATATTTAAATAAATCTGACGTTTTGTAGGGGGTGAAAACCACGTCGTATTTCCGGGACCATGATCAGTGCTCACTAACTACACCCAACAAAATTAATATTGCATTGTCATCGTTCCTTGATAAGTGTGCAAATTTTAAATCAATCTGACGTTTTGAAGGGGGTGAAAATCACATCGTGTTCTTAGGACCATGATCAGTGCTCACTTACTACACCCAACAAAATTAATATTGCATTGTTATCGGTCCTTGATAAGTGTGCAAAGTTTCAAATCAATCCGACGTTTTGAAGGGAGTGAAAATCACGTCGTGTTCTCGGGACCATGATCAGTGCTCACTTACTACACCCAAAAAAATTAATATTGCATTGTGATCCCTCCTTGATAAGTGTGCAAATTTTCAAATCAATCCGACGTTTTGAAGTGGGTGAAAATCACATCGTGTTCTTGGGACCATGATCAGTGCTCACTTACTACACCCAACAAAATTAATATTGCATTGTCATCGTTCTTTGATAAGTGTGCAAAGTTTCAAATCAAACCGACGTTTTGAAGGGGATGAAAATCACGTTGTGTTCCCGGGACCATGATCAGTGCTCACTAACTACACCAAACAAAATTAATATTGCATTGTCGTCGGTACTTGATAAGTGTGCAAAGTTTCAAATCAAACCGACGTTTTGAAGGGAGTGAAAATCACGTTGTGTTCTGGGGACCATGATCAGTGCTCACTTACTACACCCAAAAAAATTAATATTGCATGGTCATCGTTCTTTGATAAGTGTGCAAAGTTTCAAATCAATCCGACGTTTTGAACTGGGTGAAAATCACGTCGTGTTCTCGGGATCATGATCAGTGCTCACTTACTACACTCATCAAAATTAATATTGCATTGTCATTGGTCCTTGATTAGTGTGAAAATTTTCAAATCAAGCCGACCATTTGAAAGGGGCGAAAATCACGTCGTGTTTCCCACAACCCCATGACATCAGTTAAAAATATTTAAAAAATTTTATGTGTTTAATCAAAAAACTTGAAACACGGATATATACAGGGTGTCCAAAAAAAACGTTTACAGACTTTGGAATGTG
>JAGFPH010016349.1:0-19454 GCA_018207615.1 Philaenus spumarius
AATTGATAAAAGGTAGTGATAATCACTTCTAACGGGATTTTTCCAACGTTTTACCAACTTTAAAATTTTGGTCCCTGGGCCTTTTGGGGACGCCCAGGGAATTGGTGACGTTTTTGATGTGAGATTCAGAACCAGCGACTTCAAAAACCCCTGGGAAACAATTTACAAGTCGTTTTCTTAACTATTAAATTTTGCCTCTGGGCCCTTTGAGGCCACCCGCAGCATAGGCGATGTTTTTCGATGTCAGATTCAGAACCAGTGACCTCAAAATACCCAGTGATTTTCACCACTTTTTAGATATTTTCAAAAAAATATGAACTTTAGGATGAAATTTTGTCCGAGCCATCAATCATCATACTTAGACTTTTTCCTGATCCAATTCTGAACACAATGCAGAAAACCCCAAGTCGACCCGAGCAGTATCTCAAAATGCAGTTATTCCGGTGGAATTTAGTCTAATTTTCCTGGTCTATTACTGAAATACGACTTCTATTGGCTGCAGTATGGTTTGCTCTTATTAACTCCAGCAGGAAAACACGCAAATGTGGACATTTTAAAATTTTTAGCTATGATAAAAAAAACTCATACAATGACTACTGAAATCACTCAAGGGCAGCTTGCTAGGAAGAAGATACGGAGAACCACTCAAGTCTGTCAGCCATACCAATTCAGTAAGTCATTGTAACAAATTTGTAAATAGTTCTAAAAAATTTGTCGATTTTTTCGATTTATGGCAGTTGGATTAATCAAGGCAGCATTTAAACTGAACAACAGCAACTAAGCTCAAACCTGCGCTACTGTGTTTGGAGGACGTCCATGTAACTGTACAAAACTGGACGTCCATGTAATCCACTGCACCACTCAGCCCCTTCTTCATCAATATTTAAATAATAAGTAAATGCAATAAATAAAACTCACTCGGGATGGTAGCAAATTGCAAATGGTTTCTTAACTATATCATATTTTGTAGGTGCCAAATCTTGATTGTTGGTGAGAGTGAAAAGGAAAGCTTTCTCAGAAGGTATGTAGTGTCCTTTGGTGTTAGTCTTACCCCAAGGCACATCACTGAAGCCTCCACAAGTATCACCTCGTCCGCCCTACACATTAAACATGAACAAATAATGTGTTTGTACTTTTCACAAAGAAAATATGATACCTGTTGTACATTCAGATGCTTAATAATCTTTAGCCAGGTTTTATAAATATGAACAAGAATTCAAATTTAAAATACTGGATGTAAAAAACATAATGTTTGATTTAAAAATATCCTGGACGACATTTATTGTTTCCTCAAACAATTTATTTTGTTTTCATTTCTACAGTTGGCTCTTAGAATAAACATTCTTCCTAGGCCAAGTAACTTATAAAAAATGACTAAAACATCACCGAACACTTTAATTTCAATATTAATGTTAAAATTAAAAAATCTGAGTTTAATATTTAAAACTCTAAGGAGTCTTAATAATATCATTAAATTTTACCTATTTACTTTATGTTTGATTTATTATTATACACAAATGTTTAATAGTCAAGTATATATATATTATATTCTGCTAAATATCTCCTATATATCTGCATATAACAGATATATATCAAGGCGGTACGGTACGGTGCGGTACACGAGATTTTGTCCAAATACCCAGGCAAAAAGTTCCTAATGGGCCAATTGAAGTTTTCACTTAAAACATTTAAGGTAAAGAAACTAATTTATGTAAAAATTTTAATTACAAAATATTATTTGCTACACAAGCATTATGATTTGTTTAAACTAATTGTATAAGTATCCAAGTCACAAATAGATAGAACTAAATTTATCTAAATTTTTAACCCTCTCCCTGGTATTCCGTAGGAACTCGTAGCGATTTATTTTCCCACTCCCTGTCTTTCCGTACTAATCCGTACCAGAACTTTAAATGCGTATAACTTCGCCATCAGTTGGAATATTTCAAAACTAACTTCAGAAACGTGTTCAGAGAACATTTTACAGTACAGTCGTATTTGAATTGTAATTACTTCCAGCTGTTTACGGATTTAGATCTGTGTTTATAATCATCTGTAGCACAACTTTTGTAAACCAAGAGTCACGTAAAACATGGCTGGACTGAATTTAAAATACATGGTTAATTTTTTGATTTATTAAATGTAGTTTTGTAGTAATTGAACACAAATAAAACAGATAGTTTATGGCCTAACAAATATAAAGTGTCTCCTAACATCTTTGTAAAAGTTATAACTGTGAGTGAACTTACTTTTAAATTTATTTTTTATTTGGGCTTAAAAAAAATTCAGTGCTGCATTAGGTAAGTGAATATACAAATTTTGTATATACCAATATAATATTAAGATATGGTAAAAATTTCATGTATATTGAATAAGTAGTTAATTAGTTATCGTAGTTCGAATATAAGTGACAAATTTAGCCATTTAAGAGGTCTGGTATGAAGCACTTGGTGTCAATTATGAATACCAGGGAAAGGGTTAACGTAATCACACGACGGATAACAGGTAAATTTAGTTAAACTCTACGAGAATATCCCGGTCCAAATCTTACTTAAATAACTTACCATTACAATAACAAATGTCGGAGCAACACCATCACAGTGGCGATGAAATGCTTCGGCAGAATATCCATGACTCGAAGCTCGATACACCAGTCGCCAAACTTGTTTGGGAGAACCGTACCATTGATTTAACAAACGTTGATAAGATGTCTTGTCCTGAAAAATATATAAAATGTAAATTCAGGTTTTTTTGATTAGTTTATAAACAATTTTCATTGTAAAAAAGCATGTTTAAATGTATAAGATATGAGTAAGATTGTTTTTTTTTTCAGCGGTTGATATTATATTAACTAATCCCATTTCTTTTAAATGTGACATGTTGTGTAGAGGGTTGCAGGGATAAGGACAAAAGGGACAAGATGAACAACTAAAAATCATACAATAATTTAAAGGTAAAGAAAAGAAACAATAAAATCTTTATACTTTAGCATTCTATATACCTGAAATCATTATTAGAAACAGATTTTTTAATAAGAGGGAAGCAACATTTTTGTATTCACAATTTAACTCCCAATACAATTAAATTTTTCCTAATACAATTACGATTGTGGTTAGTGGACACTAATGCCTCGTTTACACGAGTTAAGTAGTCAAGTGTTTAGTCAAGTGTTTAGTTAGGAGTTAAGTAATTAAAGCAAAAATTACTAAACTCCTAATGGACTTCACCCACCTTACTGCAGTTCCAATTGTACAGCTGCTAGAAGTGTTATCGTCAAATATGAAATTCTTTAACCCTTTCCACACGAGTGTCGGGGCAGCCCCGCACCCTACTAATCCACACGTACTCCTATGTCGGTCGAGCCCCGAACTCGCTATGATAACGTTCTTTGATTGCATTTGAACAGACGTAGTTACCTTGATGACCGCTATTGTTGAAGTTTGAGATGTGTTGCTATCTGTGGAATTTTTTTAGGACTATTTGAGTTCAGTTTCTGTGGTAAATAAATCTTAGAAAATGTAATGTTTGCCGTCTTTGGCCGGTCTGTAAACAGCTGTCTGCTCTCGACGTTGTTTGGTTCCTACTTACTACGGAGCGTTTTAGTGAGCTTACGCGTTGTTTAGTTTTGTTGTACTAGGTTATCGTGTGTAATTTCACAGTTTATTTTTGAATATTGTTCTTTTTATAATAATAATGATTGTTGTGAAATAAGACGACGGCAGTTTGTTACAAAATGACGTTAGTGGCGACGGAACTTTTGTTTCGAACCTAAGTTATTAAAATATTACCAATCAGTTTTATAAAAAGCTTTTCTTACTAGTTTTGATCTACATAATACTGTTTTTAAGCAATATAATAAATAGTTGAGGCAATTTTGTACAAGTTGGTTCCAAAACTAATTGTTTTCATAAAAACTCACTTTTTACAAAAAACTTGTTTTTCAATTATAATTTTTTAATAATTTATTATTGTGTCTAAAACATGTGTAAACCACTTAGTTTTGTTTATAATGACATAGCCAACAAAAAACAAGCAACAAATATAGGTCTTCCCATTGAAAATTCTTGTTTATTCCAGTTTTTTGTTACAAATTTATATTTTTTTCAATAAATAAAAATTAAAAACATATACTTGAAAATAAAAATATATGTTTTGTTTTCATACCAATCTATACTTTAGTCACAGAAAAAACTACAAAAAAAATCAGCCTTTTAGAACTGACAGAAATACTTTTTTTTTTAGTAAACATGTTACACAGTGCAATATTCGCTCAAAATTAATCTGACCTGATAGCAACACTAGGTCTCCAGTAATTCAAGTGGAAAGGGTTAAAGTAAGGCTTCAAGTTACACAACAAACACAAAAGAAAATCCTGTGAAATAATATATACACAAGTTACACAACAAATACAAAAGAAAATCCTGTGAAATAATATATACACAATCACCACGTTTCGCGAAGAACCACTACACTTCGCGTCTTCAGGTGGTGTAAGTCCTAGATGTTAGCGGACTTTTTTTGTCGCAACCTTTCCGAAAGCCTAACACAGGTTGACTGAGTAAGGATCAGTCGTTGGCAAAGGTTAAACACCCACTATGTTTGTATTATTAATTCCTATATTAGGCCTGTCAAAAAGTCTCTGTACTTTGTTTTTAATTAATGGGAAATAAATAGCACTTATGGTGGAACTTGGCTGGGAAACATAGTTTTCCTTCACCGACATTATAGCTGCCTCTTTGAAAACTCTCTTTCTCCAGTTTAGACTCTTTTAGTAAGTGGAACCCCTTATCCCAAAGAATAGCATAGTTATTGGCTATGATATTCTCAGCAATTTTTGACCGACTAAACCATCGTTATGCTATTTTTATGCTCCGAAACACATTTTTTAAATGGACGAGACGTTTGTCCCACATACGACAATTCACACTGAGAGGGTAAATTGTACACAATGTTCTTGCTATTAAAATCCATAGTTTTTGGTTTCAATTTACTCCAACGATGTTTAATTGTTATTGAATTTTTTTAAATAGTCCTAATCAAAAACTTGTAATTTAATCTTCTAATTTTTCCGAAATACCTATTACATATAAAATCTGAACGGAACGGTCAATAAAGATTTTTCACTAAGTTTTTTTACTTCCATTATTGTTTGCTTTTTTAATAGCTCTGTCAGTGTTAGATTGTAGATAGTCATTATTCAATAAATCTCTATTAATTTGATGAATCTTTTGTTTTAAGTTCATCTCAGGGCTTACATCACCTGAGGACATGAAGTGTTGTGGTTCTTCGCGAAACATCGTGATCGTGTATATATTTGTCCACAGGATTTTGTTTTTTTATGTTTGTTGTGTAACGTGAAGCCTTACTTCGAAGAATTTTATATTTGACGACAAGTAACTGCACAATAGGATCAGCAGTAAGATGGGTGAAGTCCATTAAGAGACCACTCCGTCTACAAATGTCTTTCAAGATTAAAAGTAATAAAAGCATTTAAACGTAGACAAATGTTTACTTTAGTTTTTTTTGTTCACCTTGTAGGTACCGGTACGTTGTTCACAATGGTATACGTTGTGCTAAATTCAGTAATCAAAGTTGTATTAAGTGACATTTTAGAGGAAGTGGAAAACGAAATAACAAATGCATATAATAGATCCAAAAATAATAGAGGCTGTGGGACAGAAAATGGATAAGCAGGAGAAATGAGCTTGGTGCTAGCACAGAATTGTTTAAAGAATTAGCAGGAGAAGACAGAAATTAATAATTGTTTGCACTGTGGATGTCAGAAGAATCTTTCAATTGCCTTCTATCCAAA
Source organism: Philaenus spumarius (assembly GCA_018207615.1). Taxonomy (NCBI): domain Eukaryota; kingdom Metazoa; phylum Arthropoda; class Insecta; order Hemiptera; family Aphrophoridae; genus Philaenus; species Philaenus spumarius. The sequence continues at coordinate 5,813 of JAGFPH010016349.1, forward strand.
GTGAGAAACTCTTGCTTCTTAAAAATATAGGCTACTGTGATGTGATTAAAACTACACATTGTTTTATATTATCATCTTGCAATTGACAATAGTTATCCAAGTCTACTCCATTTCTTCAGGGTAGCTCACTAATGTTACTTGATGTTAGATGTTACAATACATTGAGCTTATAAAATAACAATTATGAAAAAGTATTTGTTCGGGATGTGTAAATTGAAATTTCACCTTTAGTTTTATCGTAGAAAATGAATTTCCTGAATGTTGAAGTAAGTGGTAAAGAATGATTTATGTTTGCAAAGTGAAAGGTTATAACTTTCATCGGAACACGCATGTCCAAGGGAGAAGTGACAGAGCCAAAGCTTGTGCATCGCTACTAAACAGAAAAATAGGAATCATTCTATTCTACTTGCAACTAAATAGTTAAATTAATACTTACCTACTAAATACATGTCTTGGCCATTCCACACGTTAAAATTATTCAAAATTAACTAGATACTTGTCTATTTAACACGTGTAAATGGGCTATAAGAAACACTAAGAGAAATTCGATTGAATAAGTAAACATGATTTGGAGGGTAGCTTTTTAATTCACAGTTTTCTATTTTTGGTCAGACATAAATACATTTTTCACTTAGCCCAGCACAGTAAGATAGTTTACTCTTTTGACACCATGAACAGGGAGGGAATGCATCCAATTTGTTCGGCAGTTTAGAGAAAACAGCAATGGTAATAGCATCACTTTTATAATTTTGTTTATTTTTGTTAAAAATGAAAAACTAGATCAGGTTTTCATATTACCTTAATAATTAAAAAAAGTTAGTAAAGATTAAAATATTAAAAACAATTAGGACTTATAATAAATTTAAAATATTCAGGTGACATGAAATCCAGTAACATATTGACAGTGTTAGGATTGTCCCGTCAAATCTCTTACAATGCCCCATAAATTGATTATACCATCTGTTCTGATTGGATAAAACTCTTGAGGTGTTGTTTGTGCCTCTGTTCTCAGCAAAATAATGGGTTTAAATGATATAAAACTTGACATAATGTGTAATTATGGGCTTTATTCCTACTACTAGTGTGTCATCTTTTATTGGTAGTAGAGGGCTTCAGACTACATGTAAAATAAAATGTCTAACACCAGTTGAAAAGTGCAAAGTTTCAAATATCGGGCTCTCGTTATTAAAAAATTGTTAAGATGTTCAGTGCGTCAGCCTATCATAAAGTACAATACATCTGGCGAACGGCCAAATTACTCATTACCAATGAAGCATACTTTGTGGCTATCGCCAAATATAAGGCTCCCCCAAAGACACATATATGTTGAGTCTTTCACATAGAATGTGTTAAGCTGTCCTGGGACTAATTCACATTCTGTATTTATAATATTTTTTAAGCTTTCAGCTTTTGTAAAAGAATTTATTTTGAAATCAGTGCAGTTTTTTTTTTTTTTGCTTAACTAATCTGTTCATGGGCCTTATTTAAATGACAAATTAAATAGCTCGCTAAACTTTATAGGAAAAAGTATCTTCAATTAAAAATTTGGTAAATAGCAATGCACATAATTTATATCTCTAATTAGATGATTCCGCTAGAGCCAAGGGAATAATAATTTTTCACCTATTAGAAATAAAACTAAAAATACATAGTTTTTTCAAAGAAAATTATTAACCCTGGAACTGGCAGAAGGTCATTTATAACCTTCTCTCAGGCGCAGAACACAACCATTTTGAACATTAGCGAGAATTTGCATAATAGATAATTTAATCCACTTAAAATCGTCCAGTCGTAATAAAACTGGCACCATTGGAAAGGAAATGATTAAAACTTTAATTTTTGTATTTACAACTTTTTCGTAAAACGTATATTTACATACGTAATCATCGTTTTAAAATATGCATATTGTGCTACAGCTATTTCCGCACGCGAATCTGTATACAATTGTACTGTTATTTCCCACTTCTTCAACGTCCAAGCCCACCTACTGTGAAGTATTTATATCGAAATTATAAAGTTACCATTGGATTATCTTTCTAATGGTGCCTTCCAATCAGATGTCACTATTTTACACGAATTAATCAAAGATTTTCTATAAACCCTTGCGATTGGACAGTATTTCAACCAATGAAACAGCCCATTTGTCAAGCGATATTACGCCTACTCTATCAAATATTTTGAGAAATTTCTTTATACCATTTTGTAGAGAAAAGACTGACCTTTTTAATAATCTAGAAATAACCGGTTTTTTGTTTGTCTAGATGACAATGAAAAGTACATAATTAGGACATTGTAGTGAGAATGTCTGGCGCATGGGTTCCCACGGTATTCTTGGCGATGATAACCACCCAGGTTTTTCGCCTCTAAAAAACTAGCCGAAGGCGCCCGAGCTAGTAACAAAAATATTCACACCAAATATTTTCACTGCCTTAGTGGTAAGAATATTAAAATGCATATACTGTATAAATAATAAATAAATGATTCATACCACCTCCTACCTACCTGCCTACCTAACTACCTACCTACCTAATTATTCAGTAACTATTCAGAATAGTTAGGTGAGTAGTAAGTAGCAGGGGTTTAAAACTTACATTACCTTAGTAAGGTAAAAAAGTACATTATTAAGGAATTTCAGATTGCCGATTGCCACTTCCGCATTCGGCAGGACCTACTCAGTAGCAACGCAGTAGGACAACGAGTGATCAGGCTGGATTGGGGACAAGTCAATCTAAGCCAGTTAAACATATCTACTTTCAATTGGCAGTGGCATTATTTAAGAAATCCAATGATTCAGAATTTAATTCAAAAATCAGAAACGACGCAGCAGCCATTTTAAACAAATTATTGAGTTTTGAAACCATTTTAATTCCAATGAAATTCCTGCAAGTATTCAAAATTACCACCCCATTATCTGACTATCTACAAACCAAAAACTTAGATTATGCCCAAGCCTGGAGACTGGTCCACTCTTCTCTTTCTTAACTGACACTTTTAAGAACAAAATTCAATGAAACTTTGAATGCTGCTAAGAATTTTTCTTTAAAAATGAATGAAATCGTGGATGAAAGATCCAAAACAGGATCAATTGAAAATGTGACAATCGAAACTGAGTTGAGTGATCTGAAAATGGAACGACGCAAAAGGGTTAAGAAGCTGTCAGGAGAGTTAGCTGATGATGAACGTGTTGGATGAACCCCGAAGAAAATTTTCAAAAATTCTATATTTAATGTTGTCTTAGATACTATTATACAAACAATGGAAACTCGGTTTGTTAATAAAAAACAGCTGTATCTTGATTTAGCCTCGTTTGACCCCAACAGATTTGCCATTAAAGAACCGCTACCTCCTAATGCACTTGACAAAGTTTGTGAAGTCATACCATCTATAGACAAAGAAAAACTAAGAGAGGAATTAGCATCGTTTATTGAAGTATGGCCGCAAATTTCAAAACCCTCTATTTCCAACGAATATTTAGAAATGAGGGGAAGAGAGTCAGAAGAGGAATCAGATAATGAACTAGATCACAAAGACTTTGAAGGTGGCGACGAAGATAAATTTGATCTCGAGTCGGTAAAGTGTACTGAAGCAAAGACATGTAACACTTGTATAAAGTGTGCATTTAAAGTGCTTGTTGACTATAATATGTATTGACTGCAATACAAAGAACTTTATTAAGTTTACAAATATTTGCTTAAAATTCCATTAACCCAAGTTAGCTGTGAAAGAATATTTTCCAAATTGAAACTTATTAAAACTCGTCTGAGGTCCACAATGACAAATCGAAATCTTGAATCTTTAATAATCATGCAAAATAAAAAGGATATTATGAATAAAATTGAGAGTGAAACCATAATAAACAAATTGTGTGACTAAAGCACAGAAATGAGGCGTTTACTAACTGTTAGTAACTAACATTTTAGGATCAATTACGTATTTTTAATGTTTGTCTCTATCACTTACCTCAACACTAGTAAACAATGTATTGTACGATGATTAAATACATTAGCAATTATTAAACCGAAGAGCTTTGTTTCATTTATCTTAACCTTTCAATGGCAGGGGATTATGTAATACAAATACACTAATACAGTCAAAACCCAATTCAACAATTCAATAATATGTGATTATATATATATATATATATAGGCGTGGGCGCCTCGGCGACGGTTGTCCTCCGCCCTTTTCAATGAGCCAGTCCGGGCCTGTAGACCGACGACGTTTCGTTAGATTGATGTCATTTTGTTATTCAAATAAAGATAACTCAAACACTTTTGTGAACTAAGGAAAGACAAGTATACCGTTCTTTTCTTTGATTTATCCTCTACACTTTGTTATAATAATATTTCTTTTTTGGGCAAAGCATATATTAGTAGGTAAATCAAGTGTCAATCTAGACCTAGTTTTGTTAGCAGTTGTGTACTTGGAACATAAAAACTGTTTTTTTTCAAAATAAGAAATTTGAAATTTAATTGATAAATGTTTTATACAGTTCTGTTTAGAACTATATTACGAAACTTTTTTACGCTTATGAAAAAAATACAACCAAATTTTTACTACTTGTTATGTAGGCCTAAAGTTGAACTTTTTCCTTTAGGTACTGAACATTTTTTGTTTCTTGAGCTAATAATTTTTACAATTAATTGCAAAAGAAACTAATTTTTAGAGGCATATTTGAATTCTTTGAAGTTTCTTCTACAAAAACTATTGAACACTTTTGGATTGGGGTTCATTTACTATTTTTGGCGAATTTTTAAAAATATGCTTGCAAAACGCTAAAAACGGGCTGGCCAATTTTGGCTTTAACATTGCCAGTTGCAGGGGCGGATCCAGGTATGGGCGAGCCGGGCAACCGCCCGGGGCCCCGCGCCCAGCAGGGCCCCGCGGCGCAGCCCGGACCTGTAAAAGAGCAGGTCAGGTCGGTCGGTTATAAACGCGAGGCCCTTAAGCTCAACCAGCCTATAAGCAAGCAAAGAGTAAAAGAGACATAGAAATCTATTATATTTAAATTTCTCACTCTGAAATTATTGCGTCAGTGTGAAATACTTAAAGAAGCCCACAAAAATGGGCCGGTCGAGTCAGCGGGGCCCTGCGGACCTATCTTAGAAACACAATGACCCAGAACCGCTTATCATCTCTGGCTCTGCTTTCCATAGAAAATGATTTAGTATCCAAAATAGATTTTAAAGATGTCATTGAAGAGTTCAGCCGAAGGAAAAGTCGTAGAGTAAAGTTTTAACACATTTCAAAATGTCCAAAACAAAGAGTAAAATGTTTTGTTTTTTCAATAGACTAAATTAAATTTACTCTAGAAGTGTAATTAAGTTGCTAATTTAAAATTTGCAAACTTTTTGTGCATATTGCCTGCTTTGTTAATCTCAAATCAAATATTACCTTAAATTGACTTGGACTTGTGTAATTTTGATTGTGCGCCTCTATAAGTGTGAACATATGTTTTTCCTTTTAGTAAATTACTAAATAATAATTCCAGACTACTAGCAAGAAATATATATGTATATAAGTAGAATAAGAATATTCAATTGTTTGTACGTTCAGCCCAATTGTTAAAACAGACTACATTAATGACAACTTTTAAAACCATATAAATTTATTGTTATTATTAGGTTATATTAATATGCATGTACATATAAATTTTGAATTGTCTACCAATAATAATTTTAATACATTCTTTGATTATTTGTTGTAACTTCACTAATTCATCGAATAACACGTATAACTTTTTATTTTACAGCTATTCTATTGTCAGTCTATTGTAGCTATTTTTACTTGTCATTCGATTTAATTTTAATTTGAAATTATTTAATTTTTCTTTTCAGTTATAATTTCAGTTGTGTTTCTTGTTTTATATTAGTTCTGTACAATAAAACCTTATAGTTCTGTAATAAAAATGTTTTGTTGTTATTTTTGACCTTTCGCTACTAAATTATTTGGTGAATAAGTTTCCACTTTGGTTTGTTATGCATAGCTTAAAACTTAAAATGCAATATTAAATAAAATTAGAAGGTGGTATTTAAAAAAAATAATAATCCTAACGTAATGTATTGACTATTGACTATACTTTACAGTTTTGACCTGGCATATTTTATGATAACCCATGTTAACTTTTTGCTTTTGGATTTAGCTAACCATTTTCAGCACGTTAAACATGAAAATATACACAGAAAACGCATTATTTTGTATAAAAAATTCAGTCAATGCATACTACCTATAGTGCCAACTGATAAAATTTTCAGGGTATTAATTTAGTAAATTAGAAACTACTGTAATAGTACACATATAAGGTCAGTTTTATAAGTTGATAAAACACAGCTAATTAGCCCCGGTAAGTAGGGCCCCACCAAAGTCAATTGCCCAGGGCCCCGCAAAGCCTGGATCCGCCACTGGCCAGTTGTAGGGTTAAACAAATGTTTTCCGCACTTCAACATTGACGAACAATATATTTTGTCCTAAACAATTCCAATACGACTGCAATGGAACTATTTGTCAGGGATGAGTGTATTAAACTGCAATTAATAATGTTAAAACAACTTAGAACAAATTTATTAATATTTTACTAAGGCAAGTCCTCTTTTTCCCTTAAACTGCACCCCAAATTTTTTCCATGCGAAATTTATTTATATTTAAGATTATTTGACACGTTTATTGACCCAAGTGGTAAATTAGGATTAAAAACAGCAAAATTATAATACAAAAAGCACTTATAACCGTATTAAAAATAATAATAAATAAATAATAACCTCTCGAGCAATCTTTCCTAAATCTTGGGCCATACTTGTACAATAAATTACAGATGAAAATAAAAATCAATCAAAATTGAGACATTTTACAGCAAGGTTAATAAAATGGGGTTTTCCTGTTAGAAGACGTAATCCTGTAAGTTTCTCTAAATATAAACATATTTATAAATACTGCTTATTTCTTTTTCTACATTTTTCCAAACAAAAGTTATGTTTTCTGAAATAACGTGTTGTTGCAGTAAGAGGTCTATGTTTTTCTTAATGTTATGTAAGTAAGGTTTATGATTCTTATTTTAAATCTATTGTTTAAATTTATTTCTAGTTTTCTAGGTGCATATGGAAGACATTGTTAGAAAAAACTATTTTATTTATTATACAGAAAATATTTTGTGATTTAAAGACTTCTTTTTAGTTGTGATTCCTACAATTTCCTTCAGCATTGTACTACTTCAAGCTATCAGTACCTATTCATAGGCTACAATCTAACATAAGAAGTTGAACCCTCCCTTCCAACCACATGTTTCCTTTATGCTAATACATGTTATAAGAACAGATAACACTATGTCAGACAATCAAAAGAAATCTTGATTATGACATCACTAAACTTAAGAATAGAAAATGTTCGATGTTGGTGATTACTTAAAAGTTAATAGTAGAATGTGAATGATTTATGTTGTCCTATTATTGTAATGCTTTTTCCATAAATCATTTAATGTTGCTTTGAAACTAATACAGTTGAAAATAAGATAAGTCACACGATTACTATTCAAAAGGAGATGTATTTTTCAGTGATAAACTTAGGCTCATTTCCAGCATTCACAGAAACTAGTTATCTTAAAAAGACAAATAATATGTTTACCTACCTACGCCTACCTTCACCCGGTCAAGATGTACATAATTAGTGACATTTGTTTGTGCGTTTTTTGTGTTTTGAGTTTTCGTGTTTTGTTAAATGTGTTTTACGACAATCTCACTAGTGAGAGAAATAGTTTTATTTAACTGTGGTGGTTCTTTTTATGGTGATATGAATTAATGTGACCAGAAGATGGGGTAACCCGAAACTGCAGTAGTCACATCAAGCAACATAATACAGGATTGAATAAGACGTATACAGGTAAATTTATACCTATTTAACATATTTTGTTAATATGTTTACCGTCAAATGGGTGACATCAAGGACAGGGGAGACTTTGGACATTATAGAGATGTTTCCACTACTACTTCTTAGGTTTGTAGTACCCAGTGGAAGTGACTTTGTAATTCATTTAAGTAGTTAGCTAGTAAAGGTTGCTTCTCCTGGTTAGTTAATTGAAGGTGTTTGTATTGTGAAGTAATAAGGTAGTTTTTTCAGTGCTCCTTTGTAGGTTTTACATTATCAGTTATTTTACAAAACAAAAACTATTTATTACTTTTACAAACTAAGTGAGAGTTGATGGTTTTATTTAAAATAATTGTGGTTGTTATATAGTTATAAATATGTTTTAATACTATTATATATCTGTAACGAATTTCCATCAGAAATATCAGCTATTGCAGTGACTCTTAAGGCGATACCTTAGGTCGGGAGTGGTCAATGAGCATTGATCATGTCCTCCAGAACAAGTTTTTGGGTGTCATTAAATATTGTACAAACATGTTCGCACTCTAACGGCAGCAAATTACGTCCGATTTGGCTCAAATTTAGTACACACGTTGTTTTTCTAAGTTGCTCAGACGAGTTCATTAGCCAAAAGAATCAAACAACCGGAAGTAACAATTAAAAAAAATGTACTAAAATAAAATTTTTTACTTTCCTTACCCTATACTAGGTAAGGTAAGTATTGCGATCGACCCAAAAATTCGATGTCGAGTTTTCATAATATCTTTACGTTTCAAGGCCCCCTGAGTCCAAAAAATGCATTTTTGGCAATTGGTCTGTCTGTGTGTCTGTGTGTCTGTGTGTGTGTGTGTGTGTGTGTGTCCGGAGTGCACAGGGCAAACGGCTGGACGGATCGAACTGAAATTTACAGGATATCTTCAAACACGTAAACAATTAAACCCATATAAATTTGAAGCAAATCGGAGGTGGTGTCTTACCGTGGGACCAGTTTTTAGCACATTTTTGGTATTTACTCCAAACCCCCTCTAACGATTTTGATTAAACTTTGCTAACATACTCTACTCAGACCCCCTTAACACGCTATGTACGCTATATACCCTTAAAAATTCGTTGAAAAAAGTTATTACAAAAACGCAAGTTATTTTGTTTGTATCTCCGAAATGACTGGTCCTATCGACTTGAAAATGGTCTCATTCGATTCAGCGTCCAAAAGAATGTCAAAAAAGATACCCCACTCAACTTTTTCCATTTTTTCAAAAATTGACCCCAAAAACGCCCATTTTGGGGGCAAAAATGACTTTTTTTAAACTAGCCGTGTTTGGTATCGACCTTGACATTTTTGGGGGTGAGAAATCGATGGAGACCAAAATCAGGTCCGTGGGATTAACCGTTTTGAAGTTAGTACCGCTTTCTTCGAAACGGATACTCCTATTAACTCGAAAATGGTATCATCAATCTCTCGCTCGAAAAATTTGGTAATTGATACAGCATCTATTTTGGTAAGGAAAGTTGTGTGATGTGCACACCAGATGTTTTTTGGTTTTATTTAATAAAATAAATGTAGGCGAATATTCTGTACATTTTATTTTTTTACACAGCCATATAGACCGTCTGATTCCCCAAAATCTATCAAAACATAAAAGTATCCGGTTCAAATCCACGTAGGGGACTTTACCGTGAGAGCAGTTTCTGTTCTGATGCCGACGGCCTGATTCACAAGTTTGTCTGCTGCGAGCGGAACACAGCTTAGCGTGAGTCGGGGCTGGAGGCTGAAGTGCAAGCAAACTCTACTAATATATATTGTACGCGCGAGTAGCTATTCAGTGCCTTCGTGAGTAGACAAATTTCCAAAATGGTTGTTCTCTTACTACGAAATATTACTGATTTAAAGTAGGCTAAAGATGTTAGTTTCTTTAGGCCATTATAAAGTGTGTCGTGTGGAGTTCTTAGCGACTGGAAATTGTACACCAGGGGAAGCATTACACAAAGGTGATTTCCCTTCATTATTAATCCAAGCATTGTCAAAAATTGAGACAAATGAACAAATTATAAAAAATTGCTTTAACATATAAGTGCTTCATTCCCTTAAACCTTCATGAAGTATTAAAAAAAACTACCGAATAAGGAAGACAAAGATGGCAATGATGCATGGTCAGCTACGTTTGAAGACATGTTGAAACATGCTCGATATCCAATGGAGAAACTAAAAGTTTAAAATAAATGGGTATTGGATTCAAATTTAAATAGTAATATTCCAAAAGTGCTAAAGTAGAAATATCTTATGAACCACAATCCGTGGATTATGATATAAATATTCCACCAACATCAGGAACTAATAATGTTTTGGAGAAAACAAGATTAAAAAAAAAATTCCTTTACGTAGGCATAATGAATTGTTATTTTCAAGAAATATAGCAATTTCTTTTTTTAAAACCTTGTTTTTATGTCCGAAGTTACTCGCCCAACAATATTACTTCGGGCGGTAATATAATTTCTATTTAATTTCTAATAAGTTCCATAACTTTTTGTATTTTATTTAATGTCGTAACAGTGTTATAATCATAATACATAGCCTCACTTTATACAAAACCAAGTGAATCAGCAGAAAGCATTAGAACATTATGTATACAAAATCGCATATTCCGACCAGTCTCCCCTTCTACAATACATATAGAGTAGAACTTGTTTTATCCGGAAATAAAGGGGGCGGTGGTGTTCCGGATAATAAATTTTTCAGGTTAACCAATGCTACCTTATATAATTTGGATTCCGAGCACAATTGAACTACAGTTCAAAGAAATAAATGTTCTTAATAATCAAACTACTGTATAATAATCAGATATTGCAGACTAAAAATTTCAGTACTGTACATACGACAGCTTTTACGCTTTTGAAATTGTCAGTGAAAGACTCTAAAATTTTTATTTACGTACTAATTTACACTTTAAAACACTCTATCTACAGTAGGCCTAACATGAAAACACTAACAATAAATTGCTAATAAGGCACTAAATAAAAATTAATTTGCAAAACTCAAAACAACACTGCCGCGAAACGCATAAAAGTAAAGCTGTAAAGAGCGGAAATGTAGAATATTAAGTGGTTTGGCTTTGGGCGGGAGGGGGAGGGTAGACAGACAAGCTGGCAGACAGTGAATAGTGAAAGTGGCACAGCGTGTGACTCACCCTAGTAACAGTGCCTCCATCCCGTACTATGCGACGTTTCTCATACTAGTGTTAATTGATTTAGAGATGTTTTTGATTTTTTTTTTACACAAAAATCGTTGCGATTAACCTGGGTTCCGGTTAAGTAAACCCCGGATAAACGGGACCCTACTGTACTCAAATACGATCAAATTTTGTATGTTTCGAAAATAAATTGTACGAGTTACATAAATTACAACAGTGAATGCTTGTGTATTAATTGTTCAATATTTCCTAATCAAGTGTTTAGCGTTGAAAAATCGGAATTTAAACCAAGAAAAAAATCATACCCAAATACAGTACAACCTATTATATCTAGCCTAATGTGATGCCAGTTATGTGCCGTTAGATAATGAAAAAACCCGGATATCATACAGTGCCATAAATCATAGGCTTAATATTGGTACTAAGCAATAAGATAAGCCTAACCATTGCAGCTGCGTTTCTGCTAGTAATTATGTATTTTGCACCCTTAAATCTCTTGTAAAATGTGTTATTTACTTTTTATAAATGTACACTTTCTTTTTACTGTATGCTGTATCAGTAATTAATAATTATTATTTTCCTTTCTTACTTTTTTTCTGTGTTTTTCCACAATACAATATCTTTGTCACAAACTCTTCTGCATCCAGTCTCTTAATTGCACAAAAGTTTTTATTTTAAAAATATTTTCTTTCTTTTTATGCCATATTTATGTTTTAGTTATAACATAAATTCTAAATTCTCCTAAAAATACAATACCATACTACATCTAATGTAACCACTTTCCTACATAGCCTAGTCAGTGGCGAGACGTCCGGTCATCGCTAGATTCGGCGGTGACTACGCAAAATAATGAAAAAATTGCATTTTAACCAGATCTATAACAAACAGAGAGTAGGTATATTTCAGAGGAAATAAATCAAAAGTCTCTTTGAAACAGTTAAAATACAAGAGGGGTTCGCTAAATCTAGCGTCTATATGGGTCTGTACCGCCGCACTCCGTGTCCATCCCTACCATAACTTGGTTCTTTCTCTCAAGCTGAACTTTATTAGTGTTAGAGAGCCTATTCAACATATGTTTTGCCGCATCTCAACTGGTCTCGTCAGTCATATTACACAAAATGCAGCCTTGAAGCAGTAGAACTTTGATAATTCGAGCTAATTGGGGCTGACTGTACCTCGAACTATAAAAAACTCGGATAAGCGGAGAAATGGACAATAATAAAGAATAATATATTTTTGAATGTTTTAATTAGTCAAAATATTAGAACATTGAATAGTAGAAAATGTTTCGATTTTATCTCTATTTCGCGCCATTCCCGTACAGTTACTTCACCGACAATGTACTCGGCTGCAAGTTTCTTCAAGGTTTTGCTACTGTCTAGTCTTTTAGAGGCTTTTAATTGAATTTTAATTGGCACAAACTTTCTTTTAGCTTTTCGGCTCATCGTTACAAAAACAAAATAAAAATTAAAACTTAAAAAACTAAAACACTTTGAACAGAAACAGTAAAGAATGTACTCACTAATCTACAATGTTACACAACACCGATATGCGTTGCGCACGTACTTCCGTGGGGACTGACAGTTTACTATTGAAATTGAACTATTTTTAAGATAACAAGAGGGTGAGACAATCAATTATGGGGTGTATGACTGAGTTGACATGAGATATAACTGGCGTCGGCAAGACTTAATGTTGACTCATTACCTAACTGTAAGTGGTGGTGTGTCGCCAAGCTCGCCAAGTGAGCACAAGCCAGCCACTTTGATCCCTTGTCACCTTCAAAAGAATAATTGGCGTACAATGGAGCGGAGGTAACAAAGTAATTTTGAAGGCACGCTACAATCGATATTTTAAAAGCTTTAAAACAGTCTAAAAAGCTGTTTTTTAATTTTGCAAACACAGCTCGAATTATCCAGACCCTCGAACTACTGTGACTTGAATTATCGAGGTTCTACAGTATTCTATAAAACCACAAAATTTCAAGATAAATCTAAAAAAAGGTTACATTTTTGAAACAGAAAACTTAGCCAACTCTTTCAAGGAAGGTTGTCCTTTTTGGTAAATTAATCTGTACTATAACAGCTACAACTGTGTCACTTGAGATACATTTTTCTGCCCTAAAAAGGATCCACTTTTTAAAAAAATTCACGCATTTTGAAGGGCGGATGAGTGGCCTAGCCTAAACTATCCACAAAAAATCTTTTGAGTAGCTAAGAGAAAAAGAAGACTTTTATAGTACAGCCATTCAAAAATTCCCTTTCAAAACAAGAAGGCTGGAGTTCATATACAAATAGCGTAAAGTAAGATTATTTTGTATTGTTTTGTTTTTTAGACCTTAGCTATAATGATTGATTTGTTCCAAAAGCACATAGAGTATAATCATTAATCCAATAATTTTAATTAATTAATTATTACTCAGTTTGTTTCACCCTCTCTCCCTGAGGATTTAAAAAAGTTTGTTCCGACAATCGGAAAATCCCACAATGACTACACAAAAATGTCATGTTTCACCACTGAGCCTAGTGTAACTTACATTCATTTGTAGAAAGTGCACACAAACAGTAGCAGATGGAACCAAGGCCACAACTGAACTAATA
>JAGFPH010016351.1:0-19454 GCA_018207615.1 Philaenus spumarius
AATTGATAAAAGGTAGTGATAATCACTTCTAACGGGATTTTTCCAACGTTTTACCAACTTTAAAATTTTGGTCCCTGGGCCTTTTGGGGACGCCCAGGGAATTGGTGACGTTTTTGATGTGAGATTCAGAACCAGCGACTTCAAAAACCCCTGGGAAACAATTTACAAGTCGTTTTCTTAACTATTAAATTTTGCCTCTGGGCCCTTTGAGGCCACCCGCAGCATAGGCGATGTTTTTCGATGTCAGATTCAGAACCAGTGACCTCAAAATACCCAGTGATTTTCACCACTTTTTAGATATTTTCAAAAAAATATGAACTTTAGGATGAAATTTTGTCCGAGCCATCAATCATCATACTTAGACTTTTTCCTGATCCAATTCTGAACACAATGCAGAAAACCCCAAGTCGACCCGAGCAGTATCTCAAAATGCAGTTATTCCGGTGGAATTTAGTCTAATTTTCCTGGTCTATTACTGAAATACGACTTCTATTGGCTGCAGTATGGTTTGCTCTTATTAACTCCAGCAGGAAAACACGCAAATGTGGACATTTTAAAATTTTTAGCTATGATAAAAAAAACTCATACAATGACTACTGAAATCACTCAAGGGCAGCTTGCTAGGAAGAAGATACGGAGAACCACTCAAGTCTGTCAGCCATACCAATTCAGTAAGTCATTGTAACAAATTTGTAAATAGTTCTAAAAAATTTGTCGATTTTTTCGATTTATGGCAGTTGGATTAATCAAGGCAGCATTTAAACTGAACAACAGCAACTAAGCTCAAACCTGCGCTACTGTGTTTGGAGGACGTCCATGTAACTGTACAAAACTGGACGTCCATGTAATCCACTGCACCACTCAGCCCCTTCTTCATCAATATTTAAATAATAAGTAAATGCAATAAATAAAACTCACTCGGGATGGTAGCAAATTGCAAATGGTTTCTTAACTATATCATATTTTGTAGGTGCCAAATCTTGATTGTTGGTGAGAGTGAAAAGGAAAGCTTTCTCAGAAGGTATGTAGTGTCCTTTGGTGTTAGTCTTACCCCAAGGCACATCACTGAAGCCTCCACAAGTATCACCTCGTCCGCCCTACACATTAAACATGAACAAATAATGTGTTTGTACTTTTCACAAAGAAAATATGATACCTGTTGTACATTCAGATGCTTAATAATCTTTAGCCAGGTTTTATAAATATGAACAAGAATTCAAATTTAAAATACTGGATGTAAAAAACATAATGTTTGATTTAAAAATATCCTGGACGACATTTATTGTTTCCTCAAACAATTTATTTTGTTTTCATTTCTACAGTTGGCTCTTAGAATAAACATTCTTCCTAGGCCAAGTAACTTATAAAAAATGACTAAAACATCACCGAACACTTTAATTTCAATATTAATGTTAAAATTAAAAAATCTGAGTTTAATATTTAAAACTCTAAGGAGTCTTAATAATATCATTAAATTTTACCTATTTACTTTATGTTTGATTTATTATTATACACAAATGTTTAATAGTCAAGTATATATATATTATATTCTGCTAAATATCTCCTATATATCTGCATATAACAGATATATATCAAGGCGGTACGGTACGGTGCGGTACACGAGATTTTGTCCAAATACCCAGGCAAAAAGTTCCTAATGGGCCAATTGAAGTTTTCACTTAAAACATTTAAGGTAAAGAAACTAATTTATGTAAAAATTTTAATTACAAAATATTATTTGCTACACAAGCATTATGATTTGTTTAAACTAATTGTATAAGTATCCAAGTCACAAATAGATAGAACTAAATTTATCTAAATTTTTAACCCTCTCCCTGGTATTCCGTAGGAACTCGTAGCGATTTATTTTCCCACTCCCTGTCTTTCCGTACTAATCCGTACCAGAACTTTAAATGCGTATAACTTCGCCATCAGTTGGAATATTTCAAAACTAACTTCAGAAACGTGTTCAGAGAACATTTTACAGTACAGTCGTATTTGAATTGTAATTACTTCCAGCTGTTTACGGATTTAGATCTGTGTTTATAATCATCTGTAGCACAACTTTTGTAAACCAAGAGTCACGTAAAACATGGCTGGACTGAATTTAAAATACATGGTTAATTTTTTGATTTATTAAATGTAGTTTTGTAGTAATTGAACACAAATAAAACAGATAGTTTATGGCCTAACAAATATAAAGTGTCTCCTAACATCTTTGTAAAAGTTATAACTGTGAGTGAACTTACTTTTAAATTTATTTTTTATTTGGGCTTAAAAAAAATTCAGTGCTGCATTAGGTAAGTGAATATACAAATTTTGTATATACCAATATAATATTAAGATATGGTAAAAATTTCATGTATATTGAATAAGTAGTTAATTAGTTATCGTAGTTCGAATATAAGTGACAAATTTAGCCATTTAAGAGGTCTGGTATGAAGCACTTGGTGTCAATTATGAATACCAGGGAAAGGGTTAACGTAATCACACGACGGATAACAGGTAAATTTAGTTAAACTCTACGAGAATATCCCGGTCCAAATCTTACTTAAATAACTTACCATTACAATAACAAATGTCGGAGCAACACCATCACAGTGGCGATGAAATGCTTCGGCAGAATATCCATGACTCGAAGCTCGATACACCAGTCGCCAAACTTGTTTGGGAGAACCGTACCATTGATTTAACAAACGTTGATAAGATGTCTTGTCCTGAAAAATATATAAAATGTAAATTCAGGTTTTTTTGATTAGTTTATAAACAATTTTCATTGTAAAAAAGCATGTTTAAATGTATAAGATATGAGTAAGATTGTTTTTTTTTTCAGCGGTTGATATTATATTAACTAATCCCATTTCTTTTAAATGTGACATGTTGTGTAGAGGGTTGCAGGGATAAGGACAAAAGGGACAAGATGAACAACTAAAAATCATACAATAATTTAAAGGTAAAGAAAAGAAACAATAAAATCTTTATACTTTAGCATTCTATATACCTGAAATCATTATTAGAAACAGATTTTTTAATAAGAGGGAAGCAACATTTTTGTATTCACAATTTAACTCCCAATACAATTAAATTTTTCCTAATACAATTACGATTGTGGTTAGTGGACACTAATGCCTCGTTTACACGAGTTAAGTAGTCAAGTGTTTAGTCAAGTGTTTAGTTAGGAGTTAAGTAATTAAAGCAAAAATTACTAAACTCCTAATGGACTTCACCCACCTTACTGCAGTTCCAATTGTACAGCTGCTAGAAGTGTTATCGTCAAATATGAAATTCTTTAACCCTTTCCACACGAGTGTCGGGGCAGCCCCGCACCCTACTAATCCACACGTACTCCTATGTCGGTCGAGCCCCGAACTCGCTATGATAACGTTCTTTGATTGCATTTGAACAGACGTAGTTACCTTGATGACCGCTATTGTTGAAGTTTGAGATGTGTTGCTATCTGTGGAATTTTTTTAGGACTATTTGAGTTCAGTTTCTGTGGTAAATAAATCTTAGAAAATGTAATGTTTGCCGTCTTTGGCCGGTCTGTAAACAGCTGTCTGCTCTCGACGTTGTTTGGTTCCTACTTACTACGGAGCGTTTTAGTGAGCTTACGCGTTGTTTAGTTTTGTTGTACTAGGTTATCGTGTGTAATTTCACAGTTTATTTTTGAATATTGTTCTTTTTATAATAATAATGATTGTTGTGAAATAAGACGACGGCAGTTTGTTACAAAATGACGTTAGTGGCGACGGAACTTTTGTTTCGAACCTAAGTTATTAAAATATTACCAATCAGTTTTATAAAAAGCTTTTCTTACTAGTTTTGATCTACATAATACTGTTTTTAAGCAATATAATAAATAGTTGAGGCAATTTTGTACAAGTTGGTTCCAAAACTAATTGTTTTCATAAAAACTCACTTTTTACAAAAAACTTGTTTTTCAATTATAATTTTTTAATAATTTATTATTGTGTCTAAAACATGTGTAAACCACTTAGTTTTGTTTATAATGACATAGCCAACAAAAAACAAGCAACAAATATAGGTCTTCCCATTGAAAATTCTTGTTTATTCCAGTTTTTTGTTACAAATTTATATTTTTTTCAATAAATAAAAATTAAAAACATATACTTGAAAATAAAAATATATGTTTTGTTTTCATACCAATCTATACTTTAGTCACAGAAAAAACTACAAAAAAAATCAGCCTTTTAGAACTGACAGAAATACTTTTTTTTTTAGTAAACATGTTACACAGTGCAATATTCGCTCAAAATTAATCTGACCTGATAGCAACACTAGGTCTCCAGTAATTCAAGTGGAAAGGGTTAAAGTAAGGCTTC
Organism: Philaenus spumarius; assembly: GCA_018207615.1. NCBI lineage: Eukaryota > Metazoa > Arthropoda > Insecta > Hemiptera > Aphrophoridae > Philaenus > Philaenus spumarius. Next base: position 4,344 of record JAGFPH010016351.1, read on the forward strand.
AAGTTACACAACAAACACAAAAGAAAATCCTGTGAAATAATATATACACAAGTTACACAACAAATACAAAAGAAAATCCTGTGAAATAATATATACACAATCACCACGTTTCGCGAAGAACCACTACACTTCGCGTCTTCAGGTGGTGTAAGTCCTAGATGTTAGCGGACTTTTTTTGTCGCAACCTTTCCGAAAGCCTAACACAGGTTGACTGAGTAAGGATCAGTCGTTGGCAAAGGTTAAACACCCACTATGTTTGTATTATTAATTCCTATATTAGGCCTGTCAAAAAGTCTCTGTACTTTGTTTTTAATTAATGGGAAATAAATAGCACTTATGGTGGAACTTGGCTGGGAAACATAGTTTTCCTTCACCGACATTATAGCTGCCTCTTTGAAAACTCTCTTTCTCCAGTTTAGACTCTTTTAGTAAGTGGAACCCCTTATCCCAAAGAATAGCATAGTTATTGGCTATGATATTCTCAGCAATTTTTGACCGACTAAACCATCGTTATGCTATTTTTATGCTCCGAAACACATTTTTTAAATGGACGAGACGTTTGTCCCACATACGACAATTCACACTGAGAGGGTAAATTGTACACAATGTTCTTGCTATTAAAATCCATAGTTTTTGGTTTCAATTTACTCCAACGATGTTTAATTGTTATTGAATTTTTTTAAATAGTCCTAATCAAAAACTTGTAATTTAATCTTCTAATTTTTCCGAAATACCTATTACATATAAAATCTGAACGGAACGGTCAATAAAGATTTTTCACTAAGTTTTTTTACTTCCATTATTGTTTGCTTTTTTAATAGCTCTGTCAGTGTTAGATTGTAGATAGTCATTATTCAATAAATCTCTATTAATTTGATGAATCTTTTGTTTTAAGTTCATCTCAGGGCTTACATCACCTGAGGACATGAAGTGTTGTGGTTCTTCGCGAAACATCGTGATCGTGTATATATTTGTCCACAGGATTTTGTTTTTTTATGTTTGTTGTGTAACGTGAAGCCTTACTTCGAAGAATTTTATATTTGACGACAAGTAACTGCACAATAGGATCAGCAGTAAGATGGGTGAAGTCCATTAAGAGACCACTCCGTCTACAAATGTCTTTCAAGATTAAAAGTAATAAAAGCATTTAAACGTAGACAAATGTTTACTTTAGTTTTTTTTGTTCACCTTGTAGGTACCGGTACGTTGTTCACAATGGTATACGTTGTGCTAAATTCAGTAATCAAAGTTGTATTAAGTGACATTTTAGAGGAAGTGGAAAACGAAATAACAAATGCATATAATAGATCCAAAAATAATAGAGGCTGTGGGACAGAAAATGGATAAGCAGGAGAAATGAGCTTGGTGCTAGCACAGAATTGTTTAAAGAATTAGCAGGAGAAGACAGAAATTAATAATTGTTTGCACTGTGGATGTCAGAAGAATCTTTCAATTGCCTTCTATCCAAAGTGAGAAACTCTTGCTTCTTAAAAATATAGGCTACTGTGATGTGATTAAAACTACACATTGTTTTATATTATCATCTTGCAATTGACAATAGTTATCCAAGTCTACTCCATTTCTTCAGGGTAGCTCACTAATGTTACTTGATGTTAGATGTTACAATACATTGAGCTTATAAAATAACAATTATGAAAAAGTATTTGTTCGGGATGTGTAAATTGAAATTTCACCTTTAGTTTTATCGTAGAAAATGAATTTCCTGAATGTTGAAGTAAGTGGTAAAGAATGATTTATGTTTGCAAAGTGAAAGGTTATAACTTTCATCGGAACACGCATGTCCAAGGGAGAAGTGACAGAGCCAAAGCTTGTGCATCGCTACTAAACAGAAAAATAGGAATCATTCTATTCTACTTGCAACTAAATAGTTAAATTAATACTTACCTACTAAATACATGTCTTGGCCATTCCACACGTTAAAATTATTCAAAATTAACTAGATACTTGTCTATTTAACACGTGTAAATGGGCTATAAGAAACACTAAGAGAAATTCGATTGAATAAGTAAACATGATTTGGAGGGTAGCTTTTTAATTCACAGTTTTCTATTTTTGGTCAGACATAAATACATTTTTCACTTAGCCCAGCACAGTAAGATAGTTTACTCTTTTGACACCATGAACAGGGAGGGAATGCATCCAATTTGTTCGGCAGTTTAGAGAAAACAGCAATGGTAATAGCATCACTTTTATAATTTTGTTTATTTTTGTTAAAAATGAAAAACTAGATCAGGTTTTCATATTACCTTAATAATTAAAAAAAGTTAGTAAAGATTAAAATATTAAAAACAATTAGGACTTATAATAAATTTAAAATATTCAGGTGACATGAAATCCAGTAACATATTGACAGTGTTAGGATTGTCCCGTCAAATCTCTTACAATGCCCCATAAATTGATTATACCATCTGTTCTGATTGGATAAAACTCTTGAGGTGTTGTTTGTGCCTCTGTTCTCAGCAAAATAATGGGTTTAAATGATATAAAACTTGACATAATGTGTAATTATGGGCTTTATTCCTACTACTAGTGTGTCATCTTTTATTGGTAGTAGAGGGCTTCAGACTACATGTAAAATAAAATGTCTAACACCAGTTGAAAAGTGCAAAGTTTCAAATATCGGGCTCTCGTTATTAAAAAATTGTTAAGATGTTCAGTGCGTCAGCCTATCATAAAGTACAATACATCTGGCGAACGGCCAAATTACTCATTACCAATGAAGCATACTTTGTGGCTATCGCCAAATATAAGGCTCCCCCAAAGACACATATATGTTGAGTCTTTCACATAGAATGTGTTAAGCTGTCCTGGGACTAATTCACATTCTGTATTTATAATATTTTTTAAGCTTTCAGCTTTTGTAAAAGAATTTATTTTGAAATCAGTGCAGTTTTTTTTTTTTTTGCTTAACTAATCTGTTCATGGGCCTTATTTAAATGACAAATTAAATAGCTCGCTAAACTTTATAGGAAAAAGTATCTTCAATTAAAAATTTGGTAAATAGCAATGCACATAATTTATATCTCTAATTAGATGATTCCGCTAGAGCCAAGGGAATAATAATTTTTCACCTATTAGAAATAAAACTAAAAATACATAGTTTTTTCAAAGAAAATTATTAACCCTGGAACTGGCAGAAGGTCATTTATAACCTTCTCTCAGGCGCAGAACACAACCATTTTGAACATTAGCGAGAATTTGCATAATAGATAATTTAATCCACTTAAAATCGTCCAGTCGTAATAAAACTGGCACCATTGGAAAGGAAATGATTAAAACTTTAATTTTTGTATTTACAACTTTTTCGTAAAACGTATATTTACATACGTAATCATCGTTTTAAAATATGCATATTGTGCTACAGCTATTTCCGCACGCGAATCTGTATACAATTGTACTGTTATTTCCCACTTCTTCAACGTCCAAGCCCACCTACTGTGAAGTATTTATATCGAAATTATAAAGTTACCATTGGATTATCTTTCTAATGGTGCCTTCCAATCAGATGTCACTATTTTACACGAATTAATCAAAGATTTTCTATAAACCCTTGCGATTGGACAGTATTTCAACCAATGAAACAGCCCATTTGTCAAGCGATATTACGCCTACTCTATCAAATATTTTGAGAAATTTCTTTATACCATTTTGTAGAGAAAAGACTGACCTTTTTAATAATCTAGAAATAACCGGTTTTTTGTTTGTCTAGATGACAATGAAAAGTACATAATTAGGACATTGTAGTGAGAATGTCTGGCGCATGGGTTCCCACGGTATTCTTGGCGATGATAACCACCCAGGTTTTTCGCCTCTAAAAAACTAGCCGAAGGCGCCCGAGCTAGTAACAAAAATATTCACACCAAATATTTTCACTGCCTTAGTGGTAAGAATATTAAAATGCATATACTGTATAAATAATAAATAAATGATTCATACCACCTCCTACCTACCTGCCTACCTAACTACCTACCTACCTAATTATTCAGTAACTATTCAGAATAGTTAGGTGAGTAGTAAGTAGCAGGGGTTTAAAACTTACATTACCTTAGTAAGGTAAAAAAGTACATTATTAAGGAATTTCAGATTGCCGATTGCCACTTCCGCATTCGGCAGGACCTACTCAGTAGCAACGCAGTAGGACAACGAGTGATCAGGCTGGATTGGGGACAAGTCAATCTAAGCCAGTTAAACATATCTACTTTCAATTGGCAGTGGCATTATTTAAGAAATCCAATGATTCAGAATTTAATTCAAAAATCAGAAACGACGCAGCAGCCATTTTAAACAAATTATTGAGTTTTGAAACCATTTTAATTCCAATGAAATTCCTGCAAGTATTCAAAATTACCACCCCATTATCTGACTATCTACAAACCAAAAACTTAGATTATGCCCAAGCCTGGAGACTGGTCCACTCTTCTCTTTCTTAACTGACACTTTTAAGAACAAAATTCAATGAAACTTTGAATGCTGCTAAGAATTTTTCTTTAAAAATGAATGAAATCGTGGATGAAAGATCCAAAACAGGATCAATTGAAAATGTGACAATCGAAACTGAGTTGAGTGATCTGAAAATGGAACGACGCAAAAGGGTTAAGAAGCTGTCAGGAGAGTTAGCTGATGATGAACGTGTTGGATGAACCCCGAAGAAAATTTTCAAAAATTCTATATTTAATGTTGTCTTAGATACTATTATACAAACAATGGAAACTCGGTTTGTTAATAAAAAACAGCTGTATCTTGATTTAGCCTCGTTTGACCCCAACAGATTTGCCATTAAAGAACCGCTACCTCCTAATGCACTTGACAAAGTTTGTGAAGTCATACCATCTATAGACAAAGAAAAACTAAGAGAGGAATTAGCATCGTTTATTGAAGTATGGCCGCAAATTTCAAAACCCTCTATTTCCAACGAATATTTAGAAATGAGGGGAAGAGAGTCAGAAGAGGAATCAGATAATGAACTAGATCACAAAGACTTTGAAGGTGGCGACGAAGATAAATTTGATCTCGAGTCGGTAAAGTGTACTGAAGCAAAGACATGTAACACTTGTATAAAGTGTGCATTTAAAGTGCTTGTTGACTATAATATGTATTGACTGCAATACAAAGAACTTTATTAAGTTTACAAATATTTGCTTAAAATTCCATTAACCCAAGTTAGCTGTGAAAGAATATTTTCCAAATTGAAACTTATTAAAACTCGTCTGAGGTCCACAATGACAAATCGAAATCTTGAATCTTTAATAATCATGCAAAATAAAAAGGATATTATGAATAAAATTGAGAGTGAAACCATAATAAACAAATTGTGTGACTAAAGCACAGAAATGAGGCGTTTACTAACTGTTAGTAACTAACATTTTAGGATCAATTACGTATTTTTAATGTTTGTCTCTATCACTTACCTCAACACTAGTAAACAATGTATTGTACGATGATTAAATACATTAGCAATTATTAAACCGAAGAGCTTTGTTTCATTTATCTTAACCTTTCAATGGCAGGGGATTATGTAATACAAATACACTAATACAGTCAAAACCCAATTCAACAATTCAATAATATGTGATTATATATATATATATATATAGGCGTGGGCGCCTCGGCGACGGTTGTCCTCCGCCCTTTTCAATGAGCCAGTCCGGGCCTGTAGACCGACGACGTTTCGTTAGATTGATGTCATTTTGTTATTCAAATAAAGATAACTCAAACACTTTTGTGAACTAAGGAAAGACAAGTATACCGTTCTTTTCTTTGATTTATCCTCTACACTTTGTTATAATAATATTTCTTTTTTGGGCAAAGCATATATTAGTAGGTAAATCAAGTGTCAATCTAGACCTAGTTTTGTTAGCAGTTGTGTACTTGGAACATAAAAACTGTTTTTTTTCAAAATAAGAAATTTGAAATTTAATTGATAAATGTTTTATACAGTTCTGTTTAGAACTATATTACGAAACTTTTTTACGCTTATGAAAAAAATACAACCAAATTTTTACTACTTGTTATGTAGGCCTAAAGTTGAACTTTTTCCTTTAGGTACTGAACATTTTTTGTTTCTTGAGCTAATAATTTTTACAATTAATTGCAAAAGAAACTAATTTTTAGAGGCATATTTGAATTCTTTGAAGTTTCTTCTACAAAAACTATTGAACACTTTTGGATTGGGGTTCATTTACTATTTTTGGCGAATTTTTAAAAATATGCTTGCAAAACGCTAAAAACGGGCTGGCCAATTTTGGCTTTAACATTGCCAGTTGCAGGGGCGGATCCAGGTATGGGCGAGCCGGGCAACCGCCCGGGGCCCCGCGCCCAGCAGGGCCCCGCGGCGCAGCCCGGACCTGTAAAAGAGCAGGTCAGGTCGGTCGGTTATAAACGCGAGGCCCTTAAGCTCAACCAGCCTATAAGCAAGCAAAGAGTAAAAGAGACATAGAAATCTATTATATTTAAATTTCTCACTCTGAAATTATTGCGTCAGTGTGAAATACTTAAAGAAGCCCACAAAAATGGGCCGGTCGAGTCAGCGGGGCCCTGCGGACCTATCTTAGAAACACAATGACCCAGAACCGCTTATCATCTCTGGCTCTGCTTTCCATAGAAAATGATTTAGTATCCAAAATAGATTTTAAAGATGTCATTGAAGAGTTCAGCCGAAGGAAAAGTCGTAGAGTAAAGTTTTAACACATTTCAAAATGTCCAAAACAAAGAGTAAAATGTTTTGTTTTTTCAATAGACTAAATTAAATTTACTCTAGAAGTGTAATTAAGTTGCTAATTTAAAATTTGCAAACTTTTTGTGCATATTGCCTGCTTTGTTAATCTCAAATCAAATATTACCTTAAATTGACTTGGACTTGTGTAATTTTGATTGTGCGCCTCTATAAGTGTGAACATATGTTTTTCCTTTTAGTAAATTACTAAATAATAATTCCAGACTACTAGCAAGAAATATATATGTATATAAGTAGAATAAGAATATTCAATTGTTTGTACGTTCAGCCCAATTGTTAAAACAGACTACATTAATGACAACTTTTAAAACCATATAAATTTATTGTTATTATTAGGTTATATTAATATGCATGTACATATAAATTTTGAATTGTCTACCAATAATAATTTTAATACATTCTTTGATTATTTGTTGTAACTTCACTAATTCATCGAATAACACGTATAACTTTTTATTTTACAGCTATTCTATTGTCAGTCTATTGTAGCTATTTTTACTTGTCATTCGATTTAATTTTAATTTGAAATTATTTAATTTTTCTTTTCAGTTATAATTTCAGTTGTGTTTCTTGTTTTATATTAGTTCTGTACAATAAAACCTTATAGTTCTGTAATAAAAATGTTTTGTTGTTATTTTTGACCTTTCGCTACTAAATTATTTGGTGAATAAGTTTCCACTTTGGTTTGTTATGCATAGCTTAAAACTTAAAATGCAATATTAAATAAAATTAGAAGGTGGTATTTAAAAAAAATAATAATCCTAACGTAATGTATTGACTATTGACTATACTTTACAGTTTTGACCTGGCATATTTTATGATAACCCATGTTAACTTTTTGCTTTTGGATTTAGCTAACCATTTTCAGCACGTTAAACATGAAAATATACACAGAAAACGCATTATTTTGTATAAAAAATTCAGTCAATGCATACTACCTATAGTGCCAACTGATAAAATTTTCAGGGTATTAATTTAGTAAATTAGAAACTACTGTAATAGTACACATATAAGGTCAGTTTTATAAGTTGATAAAACACAGCTAATTAGCCCCGGTAAGTAGGGCCCCACCAAAGTCAATTGCCCAGGGCCCCGCAAAGCCTGGATCCGCCACTGGCCAGTTGTAGGGTTAAACAAATGTTTTCCGCACTTCAACATTGACGAACAATATATTTTGTCCTAAACAATTCCAATACGACTGCAATGGAACTATTTGTCAGGGATGAGTGTATTAAACTGCAATTAATAATGTTAAAACAACTTAGAACAAATTTATTAATATTTTACTAAGGCAAGTCCTCTTTTTCCCTTAAACTGCACCCCAAATTTTTTCCATGCGAAATTTATTTATATTTAAGATTATTTGACACGTTTATTGACCCAAGTGGTAAATTAGGATTAAAAACAGCAAAATTATAATACAAAAAGCACTTATAACCGTATTAAAAATAATAATAAATAAATAATAACCTCTCGAGCAATCTTTCCTAAATCTTGGGCCATACTTGTACAATAAATTACAGATGAAAATAAAAATCAATCAAAATTGAGACATTTTACAGCAAGGTTAATAAAATGGGGTTTTCCTGTTAGAAGACGTAATCCTGTAAGTTTCTCTAAATATAAACATATTTATAAATACTGCTTATTTCTTTTTCTACATTTTTCCAAACAAAAGTTATGTTTTCTGAAATAACGTGTTGTTGCAGTAAGAGGTCTATGTTTTTCTTAATGTTATGTAAGTAAGGTTTATGATTCTTATTTTAAATCTATTGTTTAAATTTATTTCTAGTTTTCTAGGTGCATATGGAAGACATTGTTAGAAAAAACTATTTTATTTATTATACAGAAAATATTTTGTGATTTAAAGACTTCTTTTTAGTTGTGATTCCTACAATTTCCTTCAGCATTGTACTACTTCAAGCTATCAGTACCTATTCATAGGCTACAATCTAACATAAGAAGTTGAACCCTCCCTTCCAACCACATGTTTCCTTTATGCTAATACATGTTATAAGAACAGATAACACTATGTCAGACAATCAAAAGAAATCTTGATTATGACATCACTAAACTTAAGAATAGAAAATGTTCGATGTTGGTGATTACTTAAAAGTTAATAGTAGAATGTGAATGATTTATGTTGTCCTATTATTGTAATGCTTTTTCCATAAATCATTTAATGTTGCTTTGAAACTAATACAGTTGAAAATAAGATAAGTCACACGATTACTATTCAAAAGGAGATGTATTTTTCAGTGATAAACTTAGGCTCATTTCCAGCATTCACAGAAACTAGTTATCTTAAAAAGACAAATAATATGTTTACCTACCTACGCCTACCTTCACCCGGTCAAGATGTACATAATTAGTGACATTTGTTTGTGCGTTTTTTGTGTTTTGAGTTTTCGTGTTTTGTTAAATGTGTTTTACGACAATCTCACTAGTGAGAGAAATAGTTTTATTTAACTGTGGTGGTTCTTTTTATGGTGATATGAATTAATGTGACCAGAAGATGGGGTAACCCGAAACTGCAGTAGTCACATCAAGCAACATAATACAGGATTGAATAAGACGTATACAGGTAAATTTATACCTATTTAACATATTTTGTTAATATGTTTACCGTCAAATGGGTGACATCAAGGACAGGGGAGACTTTGGACATTATAGAGATGTTTCCACTACTACTTCTTAGGTTTGTAGTACCCAGTGGAAGTGACTTTGTAATTCATTTAAGTAGTTAGCTAGTAAAGGTTGCTTCTCCTGGTTAGTTAATTGAAGGTGTTTGTATTGTGAAGTAATAAGGTAGTTTTTTCAGTGCTCCTTTGTAGGTTTTACATTATCAGTTATTTTACAAAACAAAAACTATTTATTACTTTTACAAACTAAGTGAGAGTTGATGGTTTTATTTAAAATAATTGTGGTTGTTATATAGTTATAAATATGTTTTAATACTATTATATATCTGTAACGAATTTCCATCAGAAATATCAGCTATTGCAGTGACTCTTAAGGCGATACCTTAGGTCGGGAGTGGTCAATGAGCATTGATCATGTCCTCCAGAACAAGTTTTTGGGTGTCATTAAATATTGTACAAACATGTTCGCACTCTAACGGCAGCAAATTACGTCCGATTTGGCTCAAATTTAGTACACACGTTGTTTTTCTAAGTTGCTCAGACGAGTTCATTAGCCAAAAGAATCAAACAACCGGAAGTAACAATTAAAAAAAATGTACTAAAATAAAATTTTTTACTTTCCTTACCCTATACTAGGTAAGGTAAGTATTGCGATCGACCCAAAAATTCGATGTCGAGTTTTCATAATATCTTTACGTTTCAAGGCCCCCTGAGTCCAAAAAATGCATTTTTGGCAATTGGTCTGTCTGTGTGTCTGTGTGTCTGTGTGTGTGTGTGTGTGTGTGTGTCCGGAGTGCACAGGGCAAACGGCTGGACGGATCGAACTGAAATTTACAGGATATCTTCAAACACGTAAACAATTAAACCCATATAAATTTGAAGCAAATCGGAGGTGGTGTCTTACCGTGGGACCAGTTTTTAGCACATTTTTGGTATTTACTCCAAACCCCCTCTAACGATTTTGATTAAACTTTGCTAACATACTCTACTCAGACCCCCTTAACACGCTATGTACGCTATATACCCTTAAAAATTCGTTGAAAAAAGTTATTACAAAAACGCAAGTTATTTTGTTTGTATCTCCGAAATGACTGGTCCTATCGACTTGAAAATGGTCTCATTCGATTCAGCGTCCAAAAGAATGTCAAAAAAGATACCCCACTCAACTTTTTCCATTTTTTCAAAAATTGACCCCAAAAACGCCCATTTTGGGGGCAAAAATGACTTTTTTTAAACTAGCCGTGTTTGGTATCGACCTTGACATTTTTGGGGGTGAGAAATCGATTGAGACCAAAATCAGGTCCGTGGGATTAACCGTTTTGAAGTTAGTACCGCTTTCTTCGAAACGGATACTCCTATTAACTCGAAAATGGTATCATCAATCTCTCGCTCGAAAAATTTGGTAATTGATACAGCATCTATTTTGGTAAGGAAAGTTGTGTGATGTGCACACCAGATGTTTTTTGGTTTTATTTAATAAAATAAATGTAGGCGAATATTCTGTACATTTTATTTTTTTACACAGCCATATAGACCGTCTGATTCCCCAAAATCTATCAAAACATAAAAGTATCCGGTTCAAATCCACGTAGGGGACTTTACCGTGAGAGCAGTTTCTGTTCTGATGCCGACGGCCTGATTCACAAGTTTGTCTGCTGCGAGCGGAACACAGCTTAGCGTGAGTCGGGGCTGGAGGCTGAAGTGCAAGCAAACTCTACTAATATATATTGTACGCGCGAGTAGCTATTCAGTGCCTTCGTGAGTAGACAAATTTCCAAAATGGTTGTTCTCTTACTACGAAATATTACTGATTTAAAGTAGGCTAAAGATGTTAGTTTCTTTAGGCCATTATAAAGTGTGTCGTGTGGAGTTCTTAGCGACTGGAAATTGTACACCAGGGGAAGCATTACACAAAGGTGATTTCCCTTCATTATTAATCCAAGCATTGTCAAAAATTGAGACAAATGAACAAATTATAAAAAATTGCTTTAACATATAAGTGCTTCATTCCCTTAAACCTTCATGAAGTATTAAAAAAAACTACCGAATAAGGAAGACAAAGATGGCAATGATGCATGGTCAGCTACGTTTGAAGACATGTTGAAACATGCTCGATATCCAATGGAGAAACTAAAAGTTTAAAATAAATGGGTATTGGATTCAAATTTAAATAGTAATATTCCAAAAGTGCTAAAGTAGAAATATCTTATGAACCACAATCCGTGGATTATGATATAAATATTCCACCAACATCAGGAACTAATAATGTTTTGGAGAAAACAAGATTAAAAAAAAAATTCCTTTACGTAGGCATAATGAATTGTTATTTTCAAGAAATATAGCAATTTCTTTTTTTAAAACCTTGTTTTTATGTCCGAAGTTACTCGCCCAACAATATTACTTCGGGCGGTAATATAATTTCTATTTAATTTCTAATAAGTTCCATAACTTTTTGTATTTTATTTAATGTCGTAACAGTGTTATAATCATAATACATAGCCTCACTTTATACAAAACCAAGTGAATCAGCAGAAAGCATTAGAACATTATGTATACAAAATCGCATATTCCGACCAGTCTCCCCTTCTACAATACATATAGAGTAGAACTTGTTTTATCCGGAAATAAAGGGGGCGGTGGTGTTCCGGATAATAAATTTTTCAGGTTAACCAATGCTACCTTATATAATTTGGATTCCGAGCACAATTGAACTACAGTTCAAAGAAATAAATGTTCTTAATAATCAAACTACTGTATAATAATCAGATATTGCAGACTAAAAATTTCAGTACTGTACATACGACAGCTTTTACGCTTTTGAAATTGTCAGTGAAAGACTCTAAAATTTTTATTTACGTACTAATTTACACTTTAAAACACTCTATCTACAGTAGGCCTAACATGAAAACACTAACAATAAATTGCTAATAAGGCACTAAATAAAAATTAATTTGCAAAACTCAAAACAACACTGCCGCGAAACGCATAAAAGTAAAGCTGTAAAGAGCGGAAATGTAGAATATTAAGTGGTTTGGCTTTGGGCGGGAGGGGGAGGGTAGACAGACAAGCTGGCAGACAGTGAATAGTGAAAGTGGCACAGCGTGTGACTCACCCTAGTAACAGTGCCTCCATCCCGTACTATGCGACGTTTCTCATACTAGTGTTAATTGATTTAGAGATGTTTTTGATTTTTTTTTTACACAAAAATCGTTGCGATTAACCTGGGTTCCGGTTAAGTAAACCCCGGATAAACGGGACCCTACTGTACTCAAATACGATCAAATTTTGTATGTTTCGAAAATAAATTGTACGAGTTACATAAATTACAACAGTGAATGCTTGTGTATTAATTGTTCAATATTTCCTAATCAAGTGTTTAGCGTTGAAAAATCGGAATTTAAACCAAGAAAAAAATCATACCCAAATACAGTACAACCTATTATATCTAGCCTAATGTGATGCCAGTTATGTGCCGTTAGATAATGAAAAAACCCGGATATCATACAGTGCCATAAATCATAGGCTTAATATTGGTACTAAGCAATAAGATAAGCCTAACCATTGCAGCTGCGTTTCTGCTAGTAATTATGTATTTTGCACCCTTAAATCTCTTGTAAAATGTGTTATTTACTTTTTATAAATGTACACTTTCTTTTTACTGTATGCTGTATCAGTAATTAATAATTATTATTTTCCTTTCTTACTTTTTTTCTGTGTTTTTCCACAATACAATATCTTTGTCACAAACTCTTCTGCATCCAGTCTCTTAATTGCACAAAAGTTTTTATTTTAAAAATATTTTCTTTCTTTTTATGCCATATTTATGTTTTAGTTATAACATAAATTCTAAATTCTCCTAAAAATACAATACCATACTACATCTAATGTAACCACTTTCCTACATAGCCTAGTCAGTGGCGAGACGTCCGGTCATCGCTAGATTCGGCGGTGACTACGCAAAATAATGAAAAAATTGCATTTTAACCAGATCTATAACAAACAGAGAGTAGGTATATTTCAGAGGAAATAAATCAAAAGTCTCTTTGAAACAGTTAAAATACAAGAGGGGTTCGCTAAATCTAGCGTCTATATGGGTCTGTACCGCCGCACTCCGTGTCCATCCCTACCATAACTTGGTTCTTTCTCTCAAGCTGAACTTTATTAGTGTTAGAGAGCCTATTCAACATATGTTTTGCCGCATCTCAACTGGTCTCGTCAGTCATATTACACAAAATGCAGCCTTGAAGCAGTAGAACTTTGATAATTCGAGCTAATTGGGGCTGACTGTACCTCGAACTATAAAAAACTCGGATAAGCGGAGAAATGGACAATAATAAAGAATAATATATTTTTGAATGTTTTAATTAGTCAAAATATTAGAACATTGAATAGTAGAAAATGTTTCGATTTTATCTCTATTTCGCGCCATTCCCGTACAGTTACTTCACCGACAATGTACTCGGCTGCAAGTTTCTTCAAGGTTTTGCTACTGTCTAGTCTTTTAGAGGCTTTTAATTGAATTTTAATTGGCACAAACTTTCTTTTAGCTTTTCGGCTCATCGTTACAAAAACAAAATAAAAATTAAAACTTAAAAAACTAAAACACTTTGAACAGAAACAGTAAAGAATGTACTCACTAATCTACAATGTTACACAACACCGATATGCGTTGCGCACGTACTTCCGTGGGGACTGACAGTTTACTATTGAAATTGAACTATTTTTAAGATAACAAGAGGGTGAGACAATCAATTATGGGGTGTATGACTGAGTTGACATGAGATATAACTGGCGTCGGCAAGACTTAATGTTGACTCATTACCTAACTGTAAGTGGTGGTGTGTCGCCAAGCTCGCCAAGTGAGCACAAGCCAGCCACTTTGATCCCTTGTCACCTTCAAAAGAATAATTGGCGTACAATGGAGCGGAGGTAACAAAGTAATTTTGAAGGCACGCTACAATCGATATTTTAAAAGCTTTAAAACAGTCTAAAAAGCTGTTTTTTAATTTTGCAAACACAGCTCGAATTATCCAGACCCTCGAACTACTGTGACTTGAATTATCGAGGTTCTACAGTATTCTATAAAACCACAAAATTTCAAGATAAATCTAAAAAAAGGTTACATTTTTGAAACAGAAAACTTAGCCAACTCTTTCAAGGAAGGTTGTCCTTTTTGGTAAATTAATCTGTACTATAACAGCTACAACTGTGTCACTTGAGATACATTTTTCTGCCCTAAAAAGGATCCACTTTTTAAAAAAATTCACGCATTTTGAAGGGCGGATGAGTGGCCTAGCCTAAACTATCCACAAAAAATCTTTTGAGTAGCTAAGAGAAAAAGAAGACTTTTATAGTACAGCCATTCAAAAATTCCCTTTCAAAACAAGAAGGCTGGAGTTCATATACAAATAGCGTAAAGTAAGATTATTTTGTATTGTTTTGTTTTTTAGACCTTAGCTATAATGATTGATTTGTTCCAAAAGCACATAGAGTATAATCATTAATCCAATAATTTTAATTAATTAATTATTACTCAGTTTGTTTCACCCTCTCTCCCTGAGGATTTAAAAAAGTTTGTTCCGACAATCGGAAAATCCCACAATGACTACACAAAAATGTCATGTTTCACCACTGAGCCTAGTGTAACTTACATTCATTTGTAGAAAGTGCACACAAACAGTAGCAGATGGAACCAAGGCCACAACTGAACTAATA
>JAGFPH010016353.1:0-14091 GCA_018207615.1 Philaenus spumarius
CTATTATTGTTTTAGGGGTTGTTATATAATTTCTAGATTTAGCAGCATGCGACAAAATGCAAATCTAGTTTACTTTATCAGAGTAGATATTTGAAATGAGTGTATACAATTTGTGCTCTCTACCAGTAAGGCCAGTATAGCAAATAATATTTATTGTTTTAGGGGTTGTTATATCATTTTTGGCTTTAGGAGCATGCTGCAAAATGCAAATATAGTTTACTTTTTCTAAGTAGCTAGTACGAAATAAAAGTATCAATTGTCTGCTCTTTACCATTAAGGAATGTATAGCAAATAATATGAATTGTTTTAGGGGTTGTTAAATCATGTTTAGCCTTAGCAGCATGCGATAAAATGCAAATCTAGTTTACTTTTTCTAAGTAGCTAGTACGAAATAAATGTATTAAATTTCTGCTTTCTACCATTAAGGAAAGTATAGCAAACAAGCAGGTACCCGTGGCTTCGCACACGGTCTAAAGATTCGCCGCATAGTAATAAATGTTTATTGTTTTAGGTGTTGTTATGACATTTTCACTCCTTAGCTGCACGCTATAAAATGCAAATATGATTTACATAGCATATGTGTATTGTAAGAAATAAATGTACAAATACCCAGATCTCTAGCTTAATGGGAAGTATAATAACAATTTGTATTGTTTTAGGAGTTGTTACATTTTTACCCTTTAGCAGTACACTAAAAAATACAAATATGGTTTACTTTTTACATATATCTTGTAAGAAATAATAGTACAAATTTCCAGCTCTCTAGTCTTAATGGAAGTATAATAATAAATATTTATTATTTTAGGGGTTGTTTCAACCTTTAAATCTAAATGAATTTTAGCCTATGTTTCATTCCAGGTCATTATCTATACGTGTGCCAAATTTCATTCAAATCCATCCAGTAGTCTTTACGTGATTAATATTTATTGTTTTAGTGGTTGTTTCTACCCTTAAATGTAAATGAATTCTAGCCTATATCTCATATAGTCATGATCTATATGTGTGATAAATTTCATTCAAATCCATCCAGTAGTTTTTACGTGATTAAAATTTATTGTTTTAGGGGTTGTTTCCACCCTTAAATCTAAATGAATTCGTTCCCATGTCTCATTCCAGGTCATGATCTATATCTGTGCCACATTTCATTCAAATCCATCCAGTAGTTTTTACGTGATTAATATTTATTGTTTTAGGGGTTGATTCAACCCTTGAATTAAAATGAATTATAGCCTATGTTTCATTCCAGGTCATGATCTATATGTGTTTCAAATTTCATTCAAATCAATCCAGTAGTTTTACGTTATTGAGTAACACACACACACAGACAGACATCATTCGATTTTTATATAATAGTATAGATACTATGATGTATTGTTTTAGGGGTTGTTAAATCATTTTTAGCCTTAGCAGCATGAGATAAAATGCAAATCTAGTTTACTTTTTCTAATTAGCTTGTACGAAATAAATGTATACAATTTCTGATCTATACCATTAAGGAAAGTATAGCAAATAATATGTATTGTTTTAGGGGTTACTATATAATTTTTAGTCTTAGCTGCATGCGACAAAATGCAAATCTAGTTTACTTATTCTAAGTGCTTGTACAAAATAAAATTATTATATATATTATATAAAATTATTTATAAAATTTCTGCTCTCTACCATTGGAAAGTGTAGCAAATAATATTTATTGTTTTAAGGGTAGTTTAAACCCTAAATATCAATGTTTATCAATATTTATTTATCTACGATGTTATGAAGGTTCTCTGAAAATTTTAAGTCTCTTGCAATTATAGTTTGGGTTGTAGGCTTACGTCGATTATGAATTAGACAGTCAGGGCTTTTTTATAAACAGACTGTCTGTTTACTATATATCTTGTAAACAGTTCTCAATGTTTAGACAATGTTGGGACACAGCCAAGCCGTGAAGTTACTGTACTGAATGCGCGCGCACGATCCATGTAGGTAGGGAAAATTCCCTTCTATTCCCTTGTACCCGAGTGAGTTGGCAAGACTACATATACAGATATGTGATTTCACGTTAGTAGGACTCTAAAACTGTTCGTTTATCGGATGTCCTTTAAAAGTGATCTCGCATGATTATATATATATATATATATATAACTAAATGTGTGCAGTCGTGGGACCCCCATCAGAAACGAAGTTCATCGCGTCATATCTTCAATTCTTTTATCAGCCCGTCAACATACGCGCATAATTTTAATCTTTCAATTTGTTTGATATCGTAATAAATGTAAATGTTTTAAAGAAACCGGTTTGGTTCAATATAGGCCTAACCTAAATTTGTGTTAGGGTTTTGTACAAATTTGATATTTAATTTATAATATGTAACAACAGAGGTTTAAATAATTATAATACAATAAGCATTTCCGTAGATTTTTTGTTTGTATTTATTTAACTGTTGTGAAGAATAATTAACTGATTATAAATTTGATAACATGGTTGCTATTATAATTAATGTAAATGCATTGCTATGTTATTGATGCGAATCAGCTGTTTTATCTGTTATAGGGCTGGGAGTTTTCACTCCCCCCCCTTAAATTTTCACTATTTTTAACTTTTAAAACTAAATTTTGTAAAATTCTTTCTTCGTGTGAGTCTATCTATGAACCCATAGAATGTACTTTACAATTTTCGTATTTGTATCTTAATTAGTTTTTTAGTGTACGTTGATTCTATCAGTTCGTCAGGACAAAGCCGCTTACACAGATATACAGCGACTCTAGCGGTTTGAAATGCAATTAGTTTAATGGAGTCGTTTACAAGTGCTGCAGTTTCAGTACTTTAATGTACTTCGAGATAATTAAAAGTGGTTGTAAACTTGTAGTTTGATTAAATTGTTCTGTTGTTTACATTAAAAGCAATCATGTAAATGCACTATCCGGGTGTATTCGTGGAATATAAAGGATATTTTAATATAAAGACAGATTTACTGACTTTCCTCAAGAGAAATATTTTCACCAAACTTAAGATATTGATTTCTGTTAATTTTTATTGCAATTAAATTATTCATGTATAATTTTGAGAACGCGAATATACGTTTTCTTGACTTTGGAAATTAATACAGCATACAGAAGTGTTTCGTCACTCTTGTCACATATTTTTTGTCGTGTTCCTTGGTCCAAAGTAAACACTGTTCATTTGACTAAAATCATTTCAGTTGTCCTACTGTGATCAAAATGCGTTTTTTATTAAAAATTCATATCTAAAATTTACTTAACGAAAAAATACAAAATTTTATCAACCTTTTGCATTAGTACTTCCTACATGGGACAAAGATTACTGTTGACTTAACTTAAATATTTTCGAAATGGCGGCTGTTTAAAACTTTAAAATGGAAATAACGAAAAATCAAGAGCTTTCTCGAAAAAACTTCAACAGTATCTATTTTAGCAAATTGAATTCTCAATCGATTAGTTCTTTAATTTTTGTAATTGGTTGGAGAATAACGGACTCATGGCCAGGCCGATAATTAATTTTTCACCAGACAGTGCACGCTCCTTTTTTGGGGTGGGATCAGACGGCAATGCAACAACGAAACAAAATAAATAATAATTGATTGCAATAATAAATTTAATCAAACGCGTTTAATTTATTTTTACTCAGAAAAACTGTTTGTTTACATAGATTTTTATTAAATGTATACTACTTTTAAGAGTTGTCTTAGTTACTAAACTGTATATTGCCATCTGATTAATCAAATCTGATTCGTAGACGGCGGCTGATTCGAGTTTTGTTGTCTGTCCTATTGTTTGTGATAATAGTAACAATCGGCATCAGCTGATTCTGTTTTTGTTGACTTTATTATTACTCTAAAAAGCCAACAAACAATATTGTGTCCATAATATTGGCTTTAGAAAAATTTTAGCATTAAGTTTTTCATGTTTTAAACTGTGTTTGCTTTTCTTAATTAATTATGGAAAGTTACACAAATACTGAGTATTGTGATATGCACTTGGTGAGGCCAGACTGTATGCAAATTAATTATTGTCTAAATCGTCAAATTCAATCAGATAATGTTTTTCTTAGCATGCACAATAGATTAAGGGAGGATGACTATTTCAACTGAGAGACACTGGGCTGGAATAGGACAGTTCGTAGTGTATAATTTGAGGATCGTGTACAAATTATAAGGATAAGGTTAAGGACAATAATGAGGAAATGATTTTAGACAAATGAACAGTGATTTGGTGTTTACTTTGGAACAATCCCAGAAAATATGTGATGGGAGTTACGATACACTCTACATGATTTGCTAGATAAACGCTTACTGTCCGCACAAATTAACCCTTTTTGTATATTTTTATACTACTAGTGACTTTAGAATAAGATGAACTTGTTGAGATCAACTTTCTCTTACTCAAATACAATTTTAAATAAACGGTACCAAGAACTGGCACATACTTTCTCACAAACATATTTAAATTATCAAACAGATTTACTGTGACTTGTAGGGTGGGGTAGGAGAGTTTTTTTATAAAAGTTGGAGATTAACTAATAAATATTATTATTATCTAAAGAGAAAACTATTCGATAGATTTCGAAAAAAAATTGCACCAAACACGTCAATTAGGTCTTTATAGATGCACGTAAAAAGGTTTTGAAATTTTTTTTTAAACAACCCGCTTTATGGCCGAAAAACCCCCAAAAATCAGTTATTATTATTATTATTATTATTATTACTAGCTAAACGAAAATTTTTAGAAAGATGCGGGTTTTTGTATATGGTAGGGCACATTAAAGGCTACAAATAAGCCAAATTTATCAAAATCGTTATAGCCGTTTTTTTATAAAAAAATAATAACTGATTTTTTGGGGGTTTATTGGCCAAAAAGGGGGTTGTTTTTCAAAAAATTTCAAAACCTTTTTTCGTGCATCTATACAGGCGTACTGGACATGTCTGGTGCAAATTTGGTTGAAATCGATCAAATAGTTTTCTCTCTAGCTTTGTATACATACAAACATACATACAGACATACAGACATACAGACAGACATTTTGTAAAAACCACTTTTTTGGACTCAGGGGGTCCCAAAACGGATATTTCCACAAAAATCTCAACATCGATTTTTTTGCGATCACTATACTTTCTCTACACTATAGTATAGTGCGAAAGTAAAACTTACCATAAACAAAAGACTTTACGTTGTTTATTTCAAAAACAGAAAATATAAAGATGAAATAAAACAAAAACACAAAATCTCACAACAAATACGTTTAATAAATCAAGCGCATTTCAACGACAAAGTCGCCATCCTCAGTGACAAAGTAGCTCAGTTGTAGTTTGGCTTTTGTAGCTTTGTTGTGAGATTTTGTGTTTTTGTTTTATTTCATCTATATTGTTCTCACAAGTCCAGCTCATTATTTACTTAGAAAATATAAACACAACCACAATGACAAATAAACAGACAGGCTGGAGGATGAAGCCTACGGAGCGGAATAACACAAGTAATTAAGTCAGGTTAGAACCTACGAAATCGCCTACCCTGAGAAGCGAACGAGATTGAACTTGGAGATTAAACCGAATGGTATGTTTCGTTACATTTACCATGCCGCACATGTAATGACCTAACTAACTAAGATATGCGAACAGACACATTGGAGCTAATGTTACATTCACAACACATTCTCTGAAATCTAATTGTCTCTCGACGCTGATTGATACAACCGTAACTTTAAATTGCCTTGTAGGTGGAAACATTTATTATAAAGTTCCACAATTTCAAACTAAAAGTGTATAAGTTACTAAAATGAACAACACAGCTTCTAAAAATGTTATCTTTTGAGATGGTTTTACGTTTTAACACGTTCACTGCTAAGGACGCACGTGTTTACAAATTTCAAATTGGCGTAGCAGTGAAAAATTGTGTACTCCGGCCCTCGGCCTTGGATCAGATATACTCCAACCGCAGTAAAAATCGCTAGGTGGATTTGAACAGCCGTATTTTACGGTAATTATTTTTAACTAGGGGCTCTGCCCCTGGACGCTTTGCTTCGCTCGCAATTGGAAAATTCGCTGAAGAATCTCGTTAATTGGCTCGTTTGTACATAGGTGACCGAGCATAAATCAGCTGTTTTATTTGGCAGATGACTCAAACTCATTAAACATTATCAAGGTTAACATGGGAAATTTGAAGGATTGTGTGCCGGAGCTCCTTCTCGGGTGAATAGCGGCTGAACGGATGATTGGATCTTGAATCTGATGGAAAATCTCCGGTGTGAAATTAAATTGTCTACAACTTTTGTACTGAACATTTTTTTCTATCTCTTACCGTTTTCTTGCTAAACGCACTCAAAGTTAAAAATTAAAAAATTGAAAAATCTTTAAACAATTTCCCGCCCAAAAGGTGCTTCCAAAATTAAAAATGTTCAATTCTGGCAATTTTCCCAAACGTTTCTCGTCGAGAGCTTTAATTCAAGTATAAGGTTGAGGGGGGTCCGATTACGGCAAGTGCCTAGTAATTAATGTCAGTGAATCAGTGTTACCGTCTAGCTTTATATAAGTAAGATAGGCTATTGACATTTTAGAAATAATTAAGTGTATAATAATATTATTTACCAACTAAGAATTGAAGTTATGATCAGTCCTAGATCTTTATTTAAAACAGTTATATGTGTAAATATTGCAAAAAGGTTCTCTCTTAGTCACAAAGAAATGTAAATATACTAATCTCTCTTATAAAAATGTTCATTGATAATCTAATCCACACAGAAAGTATGTTTTTTCTACTCATTTTAAGTAGATAAAAATAATTGGATTGCGCAGCTGAACTGATGACGTGAGTTGAGTGAATTTCTAAAATTAAGTTTATATGTTTTAGGAACTTGAACCATACAAAATTATACATTTAGATTTGTATAAAAATCCATTAAACTAAAACAGGGTATTCACTAAACATGTATTCTCAGAAAGGATACTTTATGCCTACATCTAATGACTCTCATGAGATGACTATCACATTTGTTGATTTATTTACAACCAACTCCAAAAAAACTATTATTCCTGACTTCCTCCCACATTATTTCATACCACAGAATTATTTTATATCGCTACACTCAATGCACCTCATATTTTAAAATCACTCAGTGGTTTGTTCTGTGTCCCGGTTAATTTTCCTCAACCAACTTTTCGTCCTGAATATTTTAAACTACCAAATGGCCACCGGGTTTACAGTTAATGAAACACTAGCTGTGCACTATGGTAACGATTTTTGAACATCAATAATTATGGTTGTATTTAAGTCCAACTGTGTCGTGTGATTAATATATGATTATTAACATACACATAAACATGTATATAGCCTGCAAACATTTTTCTTTGTGTTCTGTACACATTTCAAGCATTATACAGGGTGGACCAGCTAAAGTGTGACAATAGCTAACTTTTAAAATACGATTCGGACAAAAATGTTTAAATAGAACATCTGCCCTTAATTTTTGATACCTTTTGAATCCAAATGGCGGCCGACTTAATTTTTTTTTATGGAAACCACCCATTTGTATAACTTTTTTTATTTTATGGGCAATTTTAAGACTTTTTGTTCTTTACATTTTTTTGATAAACCTAACGGTTCTCCTGTAAAATGAAGTCGAAGTTTCATTTTCTTACAGCTAATCGCACTTCGCTGTCTGCAGTAGGCTTATGATGGACCAACTCTATTCAGAATAAACGGTATCAGTTAACTGACACAAACTTTCTCCCAACTTACTGTAGTCAAAATAATATTGTTTTTAATCATTTTATTTACAACTTTTTAGAACAAAACAAAAAAATAATATTCCACCTACGTCAATCGTATAAAAAAGATATTGTCCCAGGCGGGATTCGATCGCGCGACCTTTGAATTACTGGCCGTCTTCTCTACCGTTGTGCTATCCCTTGCGGCCGTTGCCGTAATGCTAGATTGACAACATAAACTTGTTTATTTTTTAACATTTCCCCATAATTATGAAACGCCGAAGTTTTGATAAAAGCGGATGGTGTCATTTTGTTTGGCATCTTAAGCACTATAAATACTGAAAATTTGATCAAAATCGTTAGAGCCGTTTTTGAGAAATTTGCATTTTTGTCGTTTTTTATGGGTTTTTAGGGGTAAATTACCCTTAAAAATTAAAAATTCCAAAAAATGAAAAAAACGCCTGGAGATATTAGGGTTTAGTACCTACATACCAAATTTCATGAAAATCGGACCAATAGTGTCCCCTCTGGTCGTGTATACATACTGACACACTGACAGACAGACACCACGTTAAAAACACTTTTTTGGGTTAAGGGAGCACCAAAACAAAAAATTCCACTAAAAATATTTTTGGGTTCAGGGAGCACCAACACAGATAATTGCACTAAACAATTTTTTGGGGTTCTGGGAGCACCAAAACAGATAATTCAACTGAAAATTCAAATTCGAACGTTTTTACGAAAACAATACTTTCTCCATATACTACGTATAGGGTGGAGAAAGTAAAAATGGATAGGACGAGGAGGACCTGTAAGCTGGATTTCTTCCTCTGGGGATTTCTTAAGGAACGAGTCATGGAAACCGCGCCCACAACAAGAGACAACATGAAAGAAAGAATCAGACAGGCCTGTTTGCTAGTAACACCACTGATGCTGCAAAGAGTTCGACAACATTTCCACGAAAGAATGATAAGTTGCATCGCAATGGAAGGACATAATTTCGAGCACTTCATGTAAACAATTTTTTTTTAATTTTTAGAGTAATTTTATGTCATTTTGCTTTAATGTACACCATGATAAAACAACTTTGATAAAGTATTGCAACATAAAAAGAGTATGTTTAATTTTTTTTACCTGTAGACCTAACTATTTTGAATTTTTTTATGAATGGTCCAAAAGGTGTCAACGATTAAGGGCAAGTGCCCCAAAAAAAGTTTGTTGTCTGAAGCATGGTTTAGAAGTTGGTTATTGTAACCTTTATGAGTGATTAGCTGTAAGAAAATGAAACTTCGACTTCATTTTACATGAGAACCGTTAGGTTTATCAAAAAAAAAATAAAGAACAAAAAAGCCTTAAAATTGCCCATACAATCCAAAAAAGTCATACAAATGGGGGATTTCCATTTAAAAAAATTTAGATTTTGAAAAATGTTTATACACAGTCCAAAAGGTATCAAAAATTAAGGGCAGATGTTCTATTTAAACATTTTTGTCCGAATCGCATTTTAAAAGTTAGATATTGTCACACTTTAGCTGGTCCACCCTGTAAAATAAACTTTTCAAAACTAGTAATTTTCTAATCTCCTTGTTAGTAAATATTTTACCACTGAACAAAATAACAAAGTTTAAAAACGATCACACTTATACCGGTTTCATAATCAGGAAAATAAGTCAAAACTTTGATCAGCTGTCTAATTATTAAAAACATGTAGTGAGATTCCACTAATCAGCTGTTGGTTGTAAATTTGAAATTACTATAAAACTCACCATAAGAAGGCACTTCAGTTTTATATATTTAGCATATTTAAAGTAATAAAATTACACATTTACATTTTTGCGGGGTATGGGAAGGTTTAAGTTTCAAAGTAGTATATATATGTTATAGGCATACGTTGTACAGTTCTCTGAAACTAAGGGTGAGATTATTGACGAAACTTATACTACATAAATAAGATGTAGTAGTTTTGTGACTTTATACGCTCTATTTTTTAACTGTAGAACCGGCAATGTTAACAAAAATAGAGTTTTTGGCGTTTGCAAACATTTTTTTTTCAAAAATAAGCCAAAAATAGTAAATGAACCCCAATCCAAAAAGTGTTCCATAGCTTTTTTTGTAGAGAAAGAGTTAAACAATTTATATATGCCAGTAAAAAAATGACAGATGTAAAATTTACAAAGTTATTAGCTCAAGAAACAAAAAATGTTCAGTTACGAAAGGTAAAAGTTCAACTTTAGGTTTACATAAAATGTAGTATTTTTGTAATTTTTTCCATAAATGTAAAAAGTTTCCTAATATAGTTCTAAATAGAACTGTATAAAAATATTTATCAATTTCAAATTTCTTATTTTGAAAACAACAGTTTTATGTTCCCTACTACAACACTTCTATCAAAACTATGCCAAGTTTGAAACGTGATTTAGGAATATATGCTTTGCTTAAAAATTAAATATTATTATAACAAAGTGTAGAGAATAAATCAAAGAATTGAACTGTATACTAGTAAATTATCTTTTCATAAAAGTGTTTGACTTAGAATTATTTGAATTACAAAAGTGAGGACAAATACGGAAATCTCTAGTTGGTGTTTGGAATACAAGGACACGGGTTGCTCGGCTATACGCTGCATAGGGCAAAAAGCCATTAAATTTGAATTTACGGCATAGGTTTGAGAACGTTATAACAATGTCTCTTTCCCACGGTCGTAGACAACAAACCGTTCGAGAAAAACATATTTGGTTAACACGAAATAGTAGATTGATGCATCCTCTGTACAAACATATAAAAATATAGAATTAGATCACTCACATATCACGTGTTATAAATAAGGCTGTTTATTAGTTGAAAAAATACCAATTGCAAGGGGTCCACAAAACGCCCCATAACTTTACAACTATTTGACCGATTTTTGATTGGATGGCAGTTTTAGATAGTGGAAATGGTGACGAATCCAACGGTATATAGGTTCGACTCAGAAAAAATACTGGGCGGGCTGTAGAGAGGGACGAAAGTTGAGTTATTTTATTACGTTTTAGGATGAAGTCCGATGAATATTCGGGCGCCGATTGATTTGTAGAAAACTAATAAACTGTAACGATGATTACATATGTAATTCACAATACACGTGATACGTTTTTAAAAAGAAACTTGTAAATACAAAAATTAAAGTTTAAATTATTCCTTTCCGGCGGTTTTTGACTTTTTGAGATTGGAAGATTTTTAGAGAGTCAAATATTCGATACAATCACCCGTTACAAATGTGTTGACTCAACACGATGTGATCGCATCCCGGTGTTATTTGCCGGTTCTAGGGTTAATGGAAAAATTAGAGAAAACTCAAGTAGCAATCTTGAGTTTAATATATTTTAATACTTTATTACAGATGTTTCGGTATAACATATACCATTATCAGATGAATAAACACATACACACATAACACTGACACACATTACACATAAATAAATATAACATAAAAATTCAGGTACTGCAGTACAAGTCAAAAAAAATATTAAAAAACTGACTTCCTGACTTCTTGCTAGTGTAGAGGTTTACTATTCACCGTGTAAAAAAATATAAAATATAAATTTTATGTTATATTTATTTATGTGTAATGTGTGTCAGTGTTATGTGTGTATGTGTTTATTCATCTGATGATGGTATATGTTATACCGAAACAGCTGTAATAAAGTATTCAAATATACTCAACTCAAGATTGGTACTTGACGTAAGTACTAGTAATAAACATGAAAGTTATTTTTAAAATACGGTGATACTTTCGTTATTTTCAGAAAGTTTGCATTGTAAATTTTTTTAAATTACACTTCATTTGTAAAATTCTTTTGAAAAATAACGACGTAATGGGCAAATTAATATTTAAGATAATTAAATTATTTACTAGGTACGATGATGTAAAACTACTGTATATTAGATTATTTTCCAGTAAATTTCATTACAAATTCTAAGCACTTCCATCTTTATATCCTTAAAAGCTAGGCACAAGGACTCCACAGTAATTGCATTCCTTCCTCAACGCCTGACATAGTTTGGACCTAATCTTGAATCAATCATTTGAATAGAATGTTTTTAATAAAAGTATCGTAGGAAAATAGTTAGTGTTTGTGTATATTTACCCAACAATTAAGTTCCAAATCCGTGTTGTATCAGTTCATACCAACGAATTGTATCGAACTAACTTCTTTGTTTAGGTTAGGGAAAACTACGAATTCCACGTGTACTCGAATAGTCTACAATCTACTAAATGGATATCGCCGTATGTTTGTGGATGTGTTCTGAGGAGTGTATGTTTTCAATCTATGTACATTGAAAGATGTTAATTCAGGGTTATTCACGAAGATATGCAGAAACTTTGGGAGCTCATTCTACATGTAAAAGCAAAGAAAACAGTTACATAAACATACGCTCGGAAATGCTTCGTTTTCCAGATACCCGCCATTTTGTTTTTTGTTATTTTTCAAAATAATTCATATCTAGTGTGTGATTGAGTTCAAACTTGACATGGAGTTTGATCTAACAATAGTATATCAAAAAAAGCCATTATACCCAATACAACGTTTCAAAATGGCTACTGTTTGAAAATTTCAAACCTAATATAGGCCTACTCAAAAAAAAGAACATGTTAACAAAAAAATGTCGAGACACATTTTTTCAAGCCCTTTTTACCTATCGGATGGTGTAATGGTCAAAATAATTGATTTTTTTTTTTTTTGTGTTTAACGTCCTACTGTTTGCACTTAAGAACAAAACAATCGAATTAAGGATAATAATTTAGTTATGTGTAATAATTGGTTTGTTCAACCCGGAATCCTATACAATCACAGTAAACACAACAATATTGTATGTACGTATACTGTTATTTTCTTAAACTTAGCTATTATCCTTCATCCGATTGTGTTGACAGTTACACCATCCGATAGGGAATTAAAAGGGCTGCAGAAAAGGTATCTCGACATTTTTTATTAAAATGTACAGTTTTTAATAATTTAATGTAAAGTTTCAAACCGCCACCATTTTGAAATGCATAATTGGATTTAATCGCATATTTTCCTTCAGATAGACCGTTTTTAGGATAAACTTCATGCCAAGTTTGAACCCAATCGGTCAATCATTTCTTTAGATATGAATTATTTTGTAAAAGTAAAAAGAAAATGGCGAATATCTGGAAACGAAGCGTTTTCGGACCTATGTTTGTATTAGTATATTTCATTACTAGTACCGAAAGTGGCACTTTCCGGTGCGCGCCCAAGTTTCACGTACGAGGCGAAGCCGAGTACGGGAATAATTGGAACAAGTGCCGGAAAATCACTTTCGGTACAAGTTATGAACGGTACTTTTCATCACGACGCAAAAATACACACAATGCTGAAGAAGAAACCTCAGTAAAATGCAAACTATTATATTTCTCGCTATAATAACAACACAGCAAAACTCATTTATACCTATTCCTGTTTTCGGTTTACATTGTTGAACAATAAGAACAGCTGATATAAATTGTAAGAATAAACGGCAAAGCGTCGTCAGAGCGCGTAGCGGGCAAATGGAAAACTAATTGAGAGCAAGGGAAAACAAATTTAGAGCAAGGGAAAATCAGCTGATCGTTTTTCCCTTGCTCTAAATTAGAGCTTGGGAAACGATCGTTTTCGTTGCTACCAGCTGACATCGAAAGTAGCTACTTTCGGTACGGAGTGATGAAAAAATTGTTTCTTTACTTTTACTTATAGAATGAGTTTCCGAAATTTCTGCATATCTTCGTGAATTACCCTGCACAATTAATATACCACCATGGAAAGATGGCATGATTGGTGCACTCACCTTGTAAGATAATTTAATGTATGCAAAGTTTTAATTTGGAGGCTCCAACAGATCGGTTTTCAAATCAAAACTTGCTTGGCTTGAGAGTTGACTTAAGCCACTTGGTTGAAATAACTTCAGAGACTTTTATGAGTTTGAATAAAATGTATAATTAATAGTAAACCATTTTACATGACGTATCATTAACTTGATAGATACAATGTTTCCGATTTATATTAATTGTGTTGTAATTGAATTCACGTACAAAGGTTGAATTTTAAATAGATGTTCAATGAGTGCTGTTGGGAATGTAAACAATTACAAACACTGAAGCCACAACAAGTTCGGTAAATAACACTACATAAATAAACTGAAAAACATTTATTGAAAGAGTTCCCTGATGTACATTTTGGTAACAAAGTTACCATCATTGACGGGGTTATACATCTAAACTGATAAGAACATTATTCCATTATGAGTTATGTTTTTAGGAGGTTATGAGTTTAAATTTAGAAACCTCCGATGATGGTAACTCGGTTAACGAAATTTACAACAGGGAATTAGAATAACTCTATAAATAAATGGTT
>JAGFPH010016354.1:0-19450 GCA_018207615.1 Philaenus spumarius
AGTAGATCTAATACTTCTTGAGATAAAAGCTCTTTGTGTTTTGATAATCTTCCTAAACAAATGTGAAATGTATAAATATCAAGTAAATAGTGAATCCCACACCAAGGTTTTTGACATAATAGCAATTGTTGTAGAGATAAATAGTTAACACTTAAGACGCAAACACCCCTGTTTCACGCCCCTTTTCATAGTAAAACATTCTGTTAATCCACGCGATGTCCAGACAATTGCTTCTGTATTTACAAAAGCCTTTGCAAAACTTCCAAAAACGTCGACGATACACCAGTTGAATATAGCTTATAATAATGGCTTTTCTATCTGACGAATCAAAGGCAGATTTAAAATCAATAAATAAAAAAACAATACAGTTTGTTACCTTTGCCACATGTTTTCAGTTTTATAATATTTGTTAGATTTAAAATATTGTCAAATGTTGACTATCCCTTTTTGAATCCAGTTTGATACTCTGTTAATATATTATTATTTTCAACCCACATTTGTAATCTTTGCAAAAGCAACCCGGTAAATAACTTCGACACTCAGTCAGAAAATGATATTCATCTATAGTTACTCACAATATTAACACCTTTCTTGTGGAGAGGAATAATTATCGATTTTGAAAAATCATCCGGCACATTCCCCGTAGTACATTATACAACATATAAGATGTTTAGTAAATTGCTCAAAAGATTGGCTGGACTATTTTTGAGAAACTAATAAGGAACATGATCATATCCTGGTGCCTTTCAATTTTTTGGAGGGAGAAATGTAAGGTAATTAATTTATAATAATTGCATAACTTTAGTTGTAATAAATACATATTTCATTGTATAGTTATCTGATTACACTTAAACAGCTTGTGATAATTGTTAAAAGTAATTACTAAACTTATACCTGGTATTTAGAAGAATGCCACTTTGAACAAACTGGTTGTCGTCCGTAAGTTATAAAGTTAAAGTTTGTTTTATCATAAGATAGACACTTGCACTTTAACTACATTTTTTAGTTAGTTGAAAACTTGCGGCATTATTATTAATTGTACTTGGTTATGGATAAGGAAACTAAGACACTAAATAACGTTTCTTTACAATGCCCTTTCACTTGTTATACGGTCCCATTGTGTCAACAATGTAATAATGGCTACCGACTTGAGTTAAGACGTCTAGCTGAGGTCGCTCTAAGCATACTCCAATACGTCTAGCTGCGTTATGGTTTAGAGGTGAGTTACATTTGTGTCGCTAGATCGCGTGAGATCACTGTGTAGACAGACTAGGAACGTGAATATAGACTACAATAACTTAAGTTTCAATTTAATGAGTGTTCCGTATTTTTGAATAAAGCAGAAAATAGACTTTGTAAAATTAGTATTGGACTGAAAATGGCTACGCTAATCTTAATACATTAAAACATTATTCATATAAATATAGTAATCTCTATGACACTTGAAAAGCGTACAATAAATTAGTAAGGAATAAATATACATTACCTGGTTTTAATTTCGCATTGAAACTTAGGCTAAGCT
This sequence comes from Philaenus spumarius, assembly GCA_018207615.1. Classification (NCBI taxonomy): domain Eukaryota; kingdom Metazoa; phylum Arthropoda; class Insecta; order Hemiptera; family Aphrophoridae; genus Philaenus; species Philaenus spumarius. The sequence goes on from JAGFPH010016354.1 coordinate 1,523, forward strand.
GCTTGTCCGAAAGGTATAGCATACCTGCTACCGAGGTTGTATAGCATATCTGGTACCTTAAAGAAGCTGCGTAAAAGTAGGGTATCGAACTTGGTACCTTAGAGTAACCTTACAGTAGCTACGTACAAGTAGGTACTGAGCTGGTACCAAAGGTTAACCCTACGAAGTAGTGTAGCTTAGCTGATACCAAAGCTGTTACCGTAGGCAGTAGAGTAGCTACCTACAAGTAGGGTAATGAGCTGGTACCGAAGGTTAGCCATACAGAATTAGTGTTACGTAGCTGATACCAAAGCTTTTACCGTATTCATTACAGTAGCTACATACAAGTATTGTACTGACTGGCATAGCTGAAAATAAAGCTGGGGTCTTACTGTAGTTATTTAAAAGTAGGGTACCGAACTGGTACCTTAGATTAGCCTAACAGTAGCTACGTAAAAGAAAGGTACCGAACTGGTACCTTAGAGTAGCCTAACAGTAGCTACGCAAAAGAAAGGTACCGAACTGGTACCTTAGAGTAGCCTAACAGTAACTACGTAAAAGAAAGGTACCGAACTGGTACTTTAGAGTAGCCTAACAGTAACTACGTAAAAGTAGGGTACCGAACTGAGACCTTAGAGTAGCTACGTACAAGTAGGTTACTGAGCTGGTACCAAAGGTTAGCCCTACCGAAGTTGTGTAGCATAGCTCTAACCAAAGCTGGTGACGTACAGTAGGTTACTGAGCTGGTACCAAAGGTTAGCCATACCGAAGTTGTGTAGCATAGCTGGAACCAAAGCTGGTGCCTTACAGTAGCTACGTAAAAGCAGGTTCAGGTTTAACGAAATTAAAATTATTCCCATAGAGGTTGCGTGACCGCTAAGTAACGATGTACTCCAACTCACAATGGACATGTTCAAATACTTTTTCTTGCGTACTGTGGTTTACGGGTGGTTTCATACAATGTTCAATCAACATTGCGGTCACTTGTTGGACATATTTTTTTTCAATTCTGTCTTCCGGTCAGTTTCATTTGTGAGAACTAATGTGAAGTAATATGAGTTCCGTAACCTCTATTGAACTGTTAAAAATGGTTTACTGAATAGTATTCTTTTATTCTAAACTGAATTCAAGAAATTTATAAGCAAGATTTTTTAATACAGAACAAAATATTCTGGAATAATTTAAAACAACTGCAGAATCAACAGAACATAAAAAAACTCTTGCTTCAAAAATGAATAGTGGGTTTTTCAAACACTCCACAATTAGTCTATTTAATTTAATTACTTAACCTTCTTAATTTTCAGGAACCTTTAAAAGCTTTATTTATTTAAGGGGAGGGGGGGGGGGTTAATGCGCCAAGTAATACAAAAAACTAACTATTATGACAGTGTGTGTGTTGTGATTCAGAAACAAAATATTGACCCTTAAAATGGGCGCATTTAGAAAGTATTTTTAGTATTAAATTTGTTTTATCTAAATTGCTTTTTCGGCCCATTATGTTTAACCTCTTGCAGGAAACTGGCACATTTGTGGACATTTACTTATTTAAATTTTCAAAATGTTTGAAATTGGATACAGATATATTACCAGATTTCCTCAAGTTTTGTGAACTTAAATATAGTTTGAAGTATTTGAATTTAAAATTTCAAACTGGAGCAATTAATATTCTAAAACGTTCGCATTTATTACAACCACCCAATCACCCTCCAGTGTTACATAACTACAAATAATAAAATTTCCCTTGTTTAAAATTGGGTCTGTTTACAAACACTGTATATAGCAGTTGTCATTTGACCTGATATAAAACCCGATCATCCCTCCAAAAATTATTATATGCCTTTCTAATATTTGTTTTCTGCACACTTATTCTTCGCGTGGGGAAAGGTTTATCATCTTATTGCCTACCCATATGGATTAAAACTATACTAATTCAAGAGTGCTATTCCCGAAGCAATTCTATACTGCAAACTTTGTTTAAAGAGAAATCAAACAACTTCTTCAAAGCTTCAATTTGAAAAGGGATTTGCCCCTCCGTAAAATTAACCTTTTCATATTCACCCAATCTATATTAATGAGAATCTGAGTGTGCGATGAGAACCCCCTTTTGAAAGTTGCGAATAGTCAAAAGGTAGCGAGTATCTTTAGATCTCGACCAAGTAAAAGTAGGATATGAAGTGATGCTAAATTCCACGACACGTGACATGTTCAAGTACAATTTCTCCCAACTTTATTATTATTTAAAAAAAAGTTTAACAATGGTAAAAAATTAATTTTTTTCCTAAAAAAACTCCCTATGTACAGGGTGGCGTAAAAGTAGCTTGACTGTCGGTAAACAAAATGATGTAAAAACTAATTGACAGCAAGAAGTGGAACAATAGTTTTAGCCCGTGAGGCTGGTATTACAAAATATTATTAAGTATGCATTGTCAAATTGTCGACAATGCAAACACAACAATCGGTCTAGTCAGCCGGTACATGTTTACAGCCACACATTTACACATTCCGAATTGATTGTTGTGGTAAACAGTTGTAAGTATGTTAACGAAAGAAGAAAGGATGTTCTCGTAAAAAACTGTTTATAAAATTGGTGCTACTGCAGTTATTAATGAATAGGGTAGACATTTTAATTCAAAGCCACCTTCTAGACAAACAGTGTAAGCCATACGAGATACATTTTAACAACATGGATTTGTTATGGATGCACCAAGATCTGGCCGCCCTTAATAATCGAAACAGAGGAAATAAATCGAGCGTACGTTTAGCTGTGACTCAAAGTCTACGAAAATCAACCAGACGATTAGTCCCGGAGCTGGAGTTATCACGAAGGTTACACACAATTAAATTTAAAGTTTACATTCCACATCTAGTGCATGGGCTACTTTAAGATGACCCAGATCGACGTCTTCAGTTTTGTGAATTGATGATTAACCAACACAACCATGATCCTCAGTTATTCAGTAAAATTGTATGGACTGATGAGGCCAATTTTAAGTGGACAAGTTAACAGACATAACTGTTGAGTATTCATACTTTAAACTAGGTAAACTCACCTTTGACCATTACGTCAACTGTCTCCCGTAATCTTGACCGGTCCGGCAAGAGTGGGGATCTGTCGTTGAAAGTATGCTTAACAAGTCGCTTCAATATAATAAAATAATCGCTACGCTCGCTACGCATTTTAAGAAGAATAATATTTTATGTTCGTACCGCAACTAGTTTTATTTACCGTTATTGTCAAGTTTGACATTTTAGTTATATTTCAGTTTAATTGTTTTCTTTCCGTAAGTGTCATAATAGTTATAAGTGAGTGTACTTTAATAATTAATTGCACTAGTTGGCCAACTCATATTTTAGTGAGTTAAGTGATTTATGGCGCTAGCTAAGGTCATATTGACAAAACAGACATTGCTAGATTTAATTACGATAGTGTAGTTGTCGCCATTTTGTCTTCTACGTTTTTGCTGGTTCAAATTTGTTACACTGCGCATGCGTGCAATTGACGAATGGAAACTTCTGCAATATACTAATAATTGTTCACTGTAAATCAGCTGTTGTCAGTAGTTGTCATCTGGCAGTGTTTACTAACAAACAATCCAACTTGACCTCAAACAAGATTTCAATAGTTTACACTTTTTCGACGCTGTTTCATTGAATGAAATTATATTCGCAACAATTTCTTAACGTTATAGTGCAACTAATATAACTTAATGAACTTGAAATATAATAAATTCAATTAATTTCAGTGTTTTATATATTACAAAATAATAAACTTTGAATTCAAATTTAATTTTTCTTTACTAACTTTATTCAATTTAGTCATCATGCGCTACTCAACTTTTTTACGACAGTCAGAATTGATCTCTGCTTGATTTATAAAGGTTGTGGAAAACATTAAACCCGTAACTCAAACTTATACAATTGAAACATTGCCGCCAGCTTTTGCAAACAAGTTATTTGAGTATTTTGAACTGGTTAACAGAAAATCGGGTGACTTTGAATCATCAGTTGATGAAGTACTGGAAGAGGAATCGATTACTGATGAAAACCTACAGAAAATTGTAGGAATTCAGGACAAAATTTCCGAATTGAAAATTGCCATTTTGGTCTCAATTAAGCTAGTCTTACCTAACATTGGCGCTCCACGCGTAGATGTAAACGTTTCTGCAACATCTGTAGACACCGGGTCTGTTAAAACTGCAATTAAATTGCCAAGATTATCGCTTCCACATTTTTCGGGAAACTTGTCTGAATGGACCACCTTTTACCACCTGTTCGATAACACGATTAATCAAAACACAGCGCTTTCTGGAGTCGAAAAGTTTACATATTTAATTTCGTGCTTGCATGGCGAGCCATTGAATTTGGTTAAAGGGTTGCCGGTAACGGTGCCTAATTACCGTATTGCATGGGATTCGCTCCAATACAGGTATCAAAATACTAGACGCTTGGTTAGCTTTCACATTTAAAAAATTATCGACTTACCACCGCTATCTGGTCATTCATTAAAAACTATTAGAAATTTTATTGATGTTTATTCTGAAAACGCGCAAGCTTTACATATCTTGAAACACGATGTGTCACTAGAATTAACTCTCAACGCTATTGCTCCGTAAACTCGATCAAGAGACGAGAAAACGGTTTGAGGACAAAAGAACCACTGATCATGTTGTTCCAACAATTGACGATTTAATAAATTTTTAGAAATCTGAATGTGCCCATCTCGAGGATGCACAAACCTCCACTAATTATGTCGCAAAGTCAAACCCCGCTGTTAAGCTAGTCAACGACAAACCTCGACAGGAGTATAATTAATTCATCGGTACCACCAACCAAACATGTATACCATACGACTACGTATCATTCAAACGCTTGTAATTTCTGTAAAGCCGATAGCCACAATATTTACGGTTGTCATAGTTTTCAAGAACTATCGCCAAGTGAAAGGTTGAAGTTTGCTAAATCTAATCAACTTTGCATAAACTGTTTGAGTAATGTGCACAATACCGCCATATGTAAATCTACCACCACCTGTCGCATTTGTAACAAAAAACACCATACTTTGCTACATTTAAATCAGAACGCTCAACCGGGTTCTTCTTTTACTAAACATAGCAGCTGACTAGACAACAGGAAGTACGTCCGGGGACTCGACTCTCAACACGTCACAGGAGTTCCACAAAACATAAACAAAACTGACTTACATACATTCACAGTTAAAGCTACGGCTATACTTGTACGATCAGATCAGATCAGATGGAGCCGAATTCCGATGGAGTGGCTAAATCTATCACATTCGCAACGTTCCGACATGTGTCGGAAGTATGCGCGCGCATTCTACCTCACCATCAGTTAGTCTGGATTTCCTGTTACTGTTATAACTTCAGTGAATTGCAAAATCATCATGGAAGAACAGAGCTCTTCTTCTAGCTCGGACACCGACGAAGAATTTTTGATGATTGTGTTGGACGAGAAAAGAAAACGAAGAAAAATAGGAACACATCCTATCAATCAAAAGCGACAGGTAAATAGAAAAATATTGTTAAACTTAAACTGTGCAAAGGATAATAATTTCGTAAAGCATAATAAACAAGTTGTAATTGTTTTTGTCAGTTCCATTTACACGGTTGTCATATAACAGAAGTATCAATCAAAGTAATTAAAAACAAAAAATAACACGAAACATGCGTCTGTTATGATTAGTCCGGTATTACCTATAGCCCAGTCCCTTTCTGATCGGGAGCAATCGGGAGGGGTGGCTATATCTATCAGATCCGATCAGAACGGAGCCGAACCGACCGTTCCGGTATGCTCTCAGGGCATGGAAAAAATTCGGAACCGATCTGATCTGATCTGAGGTTTTTCTAAATGCACCAACACTTTAAATGTCACCAATGAGCATGGCATTACTGTATTGGGGACCGCACGCGCTTTGGTGTCTTTTGGCAACCATAAACCTGTCAAACTCACTTCATTATTAGATAGCAGGAGTCAAACATCGCTCATTACCGAAAGTTGCGCTACTTCGCTTCGCTTACCAATTAAACCTTCCGCATTGACTCTGAATGGTATCTCTAATGTTAACGCACCTATTATTGGAACCACTTGTGTAAATATTCACACGCTTGGTGGTACACCCATAACGGAAAATCACAACGTTTTGGTAGTGAAAAACATAACACTTGGACTACCGCAATATGAACTATTTGATACGTTACGACAAAGGTTAAAATTTTTAACGCTAGCTGACCCACATTTTAACAAACCAGATAACGTCGATTTGTTAATTCTAGCAGATTTATTCGGCAAAGTCATTACCGGAAACAAAATCGATTTAGGTGAAAACCTTCCAAACCGCTTTGGAAACAGTTTTCGGCTACGTTCTTATTGGATCCATTCAAACTCTGTCAAATGCAAACACATCAATCACCATGGTATCAACTTCCGACATAGATCTAAATCAAATGCTGCAACAATTTTGGGTTGTAGAAGAACCTCCTATTATTTCGCACACAACTAAGGAAGAGGTAGAATGTGAAAACCATTATGTAACCACCATATCTAGAAATTCAGAAGGTCGATATATAACTTCGCTTCCGTTCCATATTAAAACCTCTGAACTTGGTAACTCTTTCGCTATGGCCAAAAGACGATTTCTACATCTGGAGGCAAAACTAAAAACAAACCCCACACTTAAAACCGCCTATAATGCTTTTATAAATGACTATATTCAATCAGGTCATATGTAATTAACCTTAGAATCCGTATTAAAATGTAACCATTATTTTCTCCCTCATCACTCTGTGTTCAAAGGCAATGATCCTAACGCGAAAATTCGAGTGGTTTTCGACGCAAGCGCAAAACATGATTTAGGTTTATCACTAAATGATACTTTGCACTGCGGTCCAAGTCTACAAAACCGCATTTGCGATGTCATATTTCATTTCCGGCGTCATAATATTGTTTTTTCTTGCGACATACGCCAAATGTACAGACAGATCCAAATAACACCAAGTGATCAATACTATCAACTAATATTATGAATTTATAAATAAGAAGATCGATGAAAGTATTACCAATGGGAAGCTCCAATCTGATAAATTAGAAACTTACATGAAAAAAATTGAAGATTTAACAACGGAAAATAAGTGTTTGAAAGGTCAAGTTGCAGAACTTCAAGTAAAATTGGAGGACGAAGAGCAATATGCACGTGTCAACTGCTTGGAGATACATGGAATTCTGCATAAGTTAAATGAAAACACTCTGGATATAGTTAAAAAGGTCAGAATAGCTTTGGATTGCAAGGTTGATGATTCGATGATAGATAATTGCCATCGACTTGGGAAAAGAGCAGACGGTGGTCCATCAAGCATAATTGTAAAGTTCGTGCGCCGTTTTGACAAAGAAGAGTTTTTACGAAAAAGGAAAATAAAAAGAAATCTGTGCTGTCAAGACCTTAGCATGGGAGAAGACAACCCAGTTTATATTAACGAGTCCCTCTGTCCATCAAGAAGACGGCTTTATGCAATTGCCAGGGAGGCAAAGAAGACTAAAGACTACAAATATATCTGGCTGCATGGAGGCAAGATTCTAATGAGAAAAAAATGACGGCGATCCAGTAATATCGATTTTGACTGAATCAGACTTAAACAAACTGTGAGTAACATTGGACCAAATAGTTATTTTTGTGCCTTAAGGAAAAAACGTGTTTTTTGTTTGTTATCTTTTTAATTTTATTATTTTTGAAATTGAATCATATGATAGGATTATTATTTATTATTAGTAGTAGGCCTACAGTTCAGAAATTGAAATTAGTGTATTAAATGAATATAAGTAATATTAATAAATGTTTAAATTTCATGTTATTAAATGTTAAGAAGTATTATTTTGAAATCTGAAGGTAAATTATTGATTTTGCAGCAAAACATAAGAAGCTTGCGTAGCAATTTTGATATGTTTGTAACCTGGCTGTCAGCTTGTGATATGCAGCCGGATGTTATTGTACTGTCGGAAATTTGGATTGAACAACACGAGATAAAACTTTATCAACTTGTAAATTATTCGTTTTTATAAATTGTAATAATGATTATAGAGCCGGAGGTATATTAATTTATATCATGAATAATATTAAAACAATTGGTAAATGGGTTACCTTTATTTCCGCTGACTTTTTGAATATTGAATTCACTTGGCAAAATTACAATTTTAGTTTGCTGGCTATATACAGATTGCATGAACAAAGTAAAGATATTTTTATTGATGAATTAGCTAAATTTTACATTGTCAACCGATAAGAGTTGATGTTATAATGATCGGGGACATAAACATAAATATTCTTAAAGATGAGAAAATTGTTGATAAGTATAAAATGTTGCTTTCAAGTTACGGATTGGAATTATTAATTTCTGTACCTACACGAGTTGTAGGAAATTCGGCCACGTGCATAGATCATGTCAATATTAGGGTTAGACAAAGACAGAAACTACTTATTCAAGCAGAAGTTCTTCCTATTGATATTACGGATCATCATTTGATTACTCTATCGTTATCGCTTAATTACCCAAGCTTGTTAGCACAAACAAACAAACTTCAGAGAAAGGTCCATCAAATAGATTATGATAAATTAAATAACTCCCTTGCCTTAATTGACTGGTGTGATATTTATGCACTCGGTGATCCCTCAATTGCTCTGGATAAATTTTATATTATTCTGGAAAAAGAGATTGAAAATAGTAAATTTTGTAAATTGTTTTCGAATACAGAAAATAAAATAAAACCGTGGATTACCAATTACCTATGTCAGCAGATCAGAAAACGTAAATATTTTTATAAGAAATGTGAAAAGCAACCAAATGATGTGATTTTGAAATCGCGTTTTAATTAATTTAAAAGCAAATTACAAGGTGACATACAGGATGCTAAGTGTAATTATTATAGAAATGAGTTTAACAAATGCAAGGGAGATCAAAGGAAGCAGTGGAGAGTAGGTAATGAAAGGTCTGGTCAAAGGGAAAAATTAAATAATAATGTTTATTTAAAAAGCAGTGATGGTGGTTTTGTTATGGATCAATTAGAGGTTGCGAATATGTTAAATAGTTATTTTTTGTGCGCGGTTGATACGCTCCGTAAATCCTAAGCACCAACTGTTTGCCAAAAATCTGAATTTACTGATATATTTAAGCAAAATTCGGTAACTTAATCAATTTTTCTTAAACCTGTAACATCCCTTGAAATTTTAAAATGTATTAATAATCTAAAACTTGGTAAGGCTCCAGGAGTGGACGGTATTAGCTCCGAGTTGGTGAAGAAAATTGGACAGAATATTTGTGAAGCTCTCTCTTTTATAATAAACTTGTCTTTTACTACTGGTATAGTTCCTAAAAAACTGAAATTAGCTCTGGTAGTGCCGATTTATAAAAAGGGAGATAGGACTGAAGTTGGCAACTTCAGACCTATTTCGCTCTTGCCGGTTTTTGCAAAGATATTCGAGAAATCCATGGAAGTTAGGCTGTTAGAATTTCTGGATAAATGTAATTTTTTTAGTGAAAACCAATTTGGTTTTCGAACTGGCCTGAGTACAGAAGATGCTCTTCTTAAATTCACTTCTGGTGTGTATGATGGTATAAATAGTGGGAAACGAGTGAGTGGGGTGTTTCTAGATATAGTGAAGGCTTTTGATATGGTTGATCATGCAATTTTGCTGAATAAGATGTTTGACTGTGGAATAAGAGGAATAGTATATGAATGGTTTAAAAGTTATCTGAGTGGAAGGGAACAGGCTGTGCGAGTTGGAGAATGTGTGAGTTCTACTGGAGTGATTAAGTATGGTGTCCCACAGGGTTCCGTATTAGGAGCTACACTTTTCTTGATATATATAAACAGTCTTTGTAAAGGAAATTTTAAAGGAAAATTAAATTCATTTGCAGATGATACTGCCCTTTGTTATATGTGCTCGATTCTTGGGATGAAATTCGTTTGGCTACACTGAAAAAACTCTATCCTTGCAGCAACACAATTAATGTTGCGGTAAAAGAAATATTTCTTTACGGGTCAGCAGGGTGTAGTTAGCTTTACTGTTAAAGTAAGATACTGTTGATCTCTTGATATTATAGCAATGTTATTAACTTAGTAGCAAATGTAAGTTCAACAGTAAGCCTAATGTGTCTATGACATTAAGACACTACTAACTATGTCGCAAGGCTAGTTAATGTAGTAGTGAATATAAACTAATGTAGTTATAACATTAGGTAGAGTGTTTAATATTGTAGTGTTCCTTTACTGGTAAGTTAGTTGTTATTGTCACAAAAATAATAAAATTAGGCAATACATCTACAAAATATTACACTCATATTAGTTACTGTAATCATAAGAGTAATTGATCTGTGTGTTTCAGTACAACTAAGATTCTTGCAAGGTTAGTTGATGTAGTGGTGAACTTCATACTAATACAGTTATAACACTAGTTAAAATTGTAATTACTATATAGTTTGTTTATTGTAACAATAGTTATTTTTGCCACAACAGAAACAGCTTTCTCAACTCCGATATTTTATTTCGAAATTTGTCGACAAGCATACTAACTGTCGAGGTCCTTCAGTTAGAGGAGCTACATAGTAAGCGTTCTGAAAAAAATTAAAATTAAGTGTAAGATAACTATAAAATATATTATATAATATACATAGTTATTTATGTATGTAGTTATATAAAGATTAGGTACCATTTGGCTGCCTTATATGGCACGATTTGCATTCGATTTGGCGGCTGGTTCTAAATGGAAGCCGTATACGGCCGCCAAATTGCAGACCCTGTTATTCTGTCTTATAATGATGATTAATGACGAATAAAATTGATTTGTATTGGCAGTCAAATGGGACCCTAGTGTATATTTTTAGTTCCAAAAAGTTATGTCTTGGAGTGCTAGTATCGCTACGGTTCACAAGTGGATATTCATTTTATCAATTTCGGCGCAAATCTGGCGGCCGAGGTCTGGCAACGCTGCAATGAGACACTGCATCCTGTTTTAACGGATGTAGCTCGAAGCTCTGTCTCACGTTTGCAGGAACTCCTGATTATTTCCTTATTTTGAAAAACTCTGCCTCTCCGGTTGTTTTTATATTGGATTTTTATTGACTAAACGATGGTTTCTGTTTCTTTCTTTCGAATCATCGCTCTTCTTTTTCTCCGCGGGTTTGTGTAGATGTATAAACATAAACTATATTAAATAAATACAGGAAATAACAACTATCAGTATATTACCTGCTTGTTAGTCCGTCGTGTGACTTCTTTGATTCGTTTTACTACGACGCGTTTCGAGAATGTAGTCTCATTATCAAGTAAATAATATATCACTTTCAGGTTATTATTATATTATTCAGGTCGTCATATACAGACTAAAACACAAACACAATAAAAACAAAAATACACAACACATAATATTTTTTTGTGCGACACGGATTAAGTCAGTTGGTGTACTCCATCTCGTCGTCTACGATACACTAAACTTAAGCAGTCTATTTGTAAGGTGGTCATTGCCCAGACCTATCTTGATAACCGATGGCTGTATCGTATAGGTCGTTTGATTGAAAAGATAGCTGATCATTCAGTAACTTATCTGGGTTATGTCTGAATTCTTTATAAATTTCTAATTCTTCTATGGCGTTCATTAATCTCCCATTTACGCAATAATGAAGAGGTGTCAAGTTATTGTCGAAATTCATGTGACTGTGGTTATCTATTAAATGTTGAGCGTAATTTGACTTCATTTTACGCATGTTATTGTGCGGCAGGTGTTCTTTAAAGCGTTCTTTAAGCGCTCTGACTGTCTGTCCAATATAAAAGCGGTCACAAACGTTACAGTTTATTCTGTATATACCTGACTTCCTTTCTGCTGGTGTCGACCGTTTATGACGCAATATTTTTGGAACATTGTTATTTGTTCGATACGTGATGTTAACTTTGTGTTTATTAAATTTATTTTTTAGCATCATAGGGACAATGTTAGAATATTCGATCGAGACAAATTTATTAATTTCCTTGTTTTTACGTGGCATGGATGTCCTTTTCATGTGTTTACGTAATAATTTGTCGATCATTGAACTTTGATAGCCGTTTCGCTGTGCTATATGCTTTATGGTGTTAAGTTCATCATGGAAGTCCTGTTTATTTAGTGGTATAGGGAGAAGGCGGTGGATGAAGCTGTTGTAGGCAGACATTTTTTGAGACATGGGAGGGAGTGATATATTATTTACTTGATAATGAGACTACATTCTCGAAACGCGTCGTAGTAAAACGAATCAAAGAAGTCACACGACGAACTAACAAGCAGGTAATATACAGGTTATTTCCTGTATTTATTTCATTTTATGAAGTGATTTGGATACCAAAAATTATGAAACTCAAAAAAAAATAATAAACTATATGTTTGCTATGCATTTTCGGGAATTTTTTTTAACCTTTATTTATCTCAGACAAATAGTTTACAGGCCTAACGAAGTAAGGTGAGGAGTTTCAAATTTATTTTCCATATTTATCATAGTGGCCGTTTATTTAAGGACCACAGGAGTGGATCTTGATCTTGTTTTACGCTACTAAAGTTAGTTAAATTTACTTTCCGTGCACTTTATTGTTAGTTTAATCCCCTATGGGCTATCGCCTAAACGTTTCACACAAACAAAGCTACACACACACACACACACACACACACACACACACACACACACACACACACACATATTACAGCCAAAATGTGAAACGGTAGAGTTAATATAGTATTGGGTAGACTCTCGTGCAGAATAAGCCTATCTAAAAGCCGGGAAAGGGATTTTACGGACCAACACACTAACAAAATACCCTGCTAATTTATGAAAATATGGTCATGGAGTACCGTCGAAATGTCCGTGTTTCCGTCAAGCTAACTCGCACCAATTCATTACGATGTCAAAGAAATCGACAGCTCTAGTAATGTTATTGGAAAACACGATGAATCTTTTTTTAAATAAAATAAAACTCAGGTATCCAGGTATCCTTGCTCAATTAGAAACCAACAACTGCACGGTAGTCTGCAGATATGAATATATGCCATATTATTGAAAAAATTTGGTAGAATTTGCACAGGCAACTAGAAAAGATTATAAGATGCATTTTCCATACTGTACGCATGCACTATGTGGCAGACATTATTTTGTGTTCCTGCTCCGATTAAAGGTTTCCTTTCGCTCCGTTCAGGATCACGTCCAATGTTGTACCTTGTTGAATTACAGTGGTTAGTGTCGCTCTCATAAAGTGATGTTTTTGACGTTACAGTGTTTTGCCAACAATTTATCATTGGATTACTTTTTAATATGCTTCTTCTTTTCTTTTTATTATTATTTCATTATTTCGACGCAAAAATGTATCCTGTGCTTCCTTTGTGAAACCTTCAGTAATGACTCTTTTATTTATATTTAACCCTCGTTGAAGTCGCACTTCTTTAGATACGAATTGCTTCAACCCTATTTCCGTTTGTAACCTACCCGCGTTTTTCTCCTTAGCAATTGTGCCCATCTGCGTCCCTTTACATCCTTTTTCAATACCAGCGTCTCCAACCACTATCCTATACTCGGTACTCACTTTCATAAGTAACTCAGTTTCTACTACCTTAGAAATGTTATTACTTTCTCCTACATTTTCTTTATTTGAATCATTCTTTATTAATACTTTATCAATTTTACTTGAATTGTTTTTATTTATTTCTACCCCGTTAACATCTTTAATATTATTTTTCTACCTTGAGTTTATATTAAAACAATTAATTTTTCTTTTATTTTCCTAATGGCCGATTGTTTTTCTATAAACGGTATTTGCACTTCTTTATCAATTTTAAATTTAATATATTTGTCTTCCATGTTTATTCTGGCTTGTAATTCGAATAATATGTCACAACCCATTATCACACGAGACCTTAAACCTTTTACGACTAACAACTTCATGTCTATTGTTTTTGCCCCAAATTTAACTTTAACCATAGCTCGCTTGTTTATTTTTTGTATCCGTCCTTTTAACGCGGTAACTATTTCAACGTTTGTTACAGGAGTTCCAAAATGTCTACATCATTGCCTTTTAAATGCTCAAAGTAATCTAATTGTACTACACTTATATCAGCACCGATGTCAACCTCTCTAGTACCGCCGGATTAGGTTCAATTTCCGTTAAATTTGCCGGAATATCTTCTATAGGCTTTTTTTGTATCTTGATTACTTAGCAAGTCATCCCGTATGTTATAATGAATACTACCTAACGCTTTCTGTTTACTATTTTCATTTTTTCGGTTAAATATACATTGGTTTCAGGTTCAATCCTAGCCAATGGCAAAACATTATTTTTACCCTTTTATTATTATTTAACTTTGTCATTACGTTATTTATTTATATTTATTGTTATTTTATTCACAGCTCTGTGTTTCCTATATATAATGTATTTCTAGGCAGAACCTCCTTATTTAGTTTTTCGGCTTCTGATTAGGAGTAGGCTTTGGTGGACTGGGTCTATTTGGGTTTGGGTGTTTGGAGTTATTTTGGTTTTGACCATTAGTCCAGTCAACCTGTGTCGTAAAATACCCGATAGAGGAAAAAATAGTATAAAGCTAATTTTTTCCCCATCGATTACTATAGTTTAGACAAGTGTATTGCCAAAAGTCCCCACCCCTACCCCCTTGCTTCCCCTCAGCGCCCCCCAAAGTTAGAAATTGCAAGGGTTTCGTAAATCACGTTTATCTCAAAAACTATTAAAGGTATTGGAGTCAATTTTTTTCGTTGTCTTTCTTATAATTGTTTCTACAATTAATGTCCTAATCCTTTTTATCGTATCTTTTACCGTTTGGTAGTTATTTGTAAACAAGCTGATAAAAATGTATACATTTAATTACGTAATTTTACTTTTTGGTTTCCACCTATTTACACTTACATTTTACACAGAAATGTTTCAAACAAAACTTTTAGCCCCTTTTAAGAGCTTTAAAATTGTGTATCACATGACATACTTAACGTTTATATATTGCTAGTATCAGCCGTGAAAGTGCAATGCGCACAATTTTCGCGGCACTCAGCAGTAGAACGAGCCCCCGCTCTGTCAAACTAATTTGCTTGTTAATGAAACTCCATAACTGTGTACGTTTAAATAAGTTATAGTGGCAGGTTGCTATGGAGTCGTCAGTTAATTTTGACATTATTATCGGCTAAACTTGTTGGCTGATAAGGAAATGCCACGTATTATTTTATTTTATTTGTTGATGCAACGCTTTTAAGTCCATTAAGTTTGTGATTTTACTACAGATATTATTGAAAAAATCAAGATTAATCACTTTACAATTTCCAAATTGCCCTGCGTACTAAACAGGATACACACCGGACAGGATGTATGTAATGTTGAAGTGTCGGCTTGGAGTCGGGGATGAGTGGCAGCAATAAGCAAAGTTTCGACTATGACCTTGAGGCAGAAGGGGCGTGTTGTGTTGTATGACTCATACCGTTCTGACTTGAAAGTCCAGTCAAAATAACGCTCATTAAACTGATTAAAGTTAACGTTTAAAATACACGGCACGACATAAGGTTTCCAGTCAAAAAAACGCTCATTAAACTGATTAAAGTTAAAAGTTAAAATACACGGCACGACATAAGGTTTCCAGTCAAAAAAAAAAAAACGCTTATTAAACTGATTAAAGTTAAAATACACGACACGACATAAGGTTTCCAGTCAAAAAAACGCTCATTAAACTGATTAAAGTTAAAATACACGACACGACATAAGGTTTCCAGTCAAAAAAAAACGCTCATTAAACTGATTAAAGTTAAAATACACGACACGACATAAGGTTTCCAGTCAAAAAAAAAAAAAAAAAACGCTCATTAAACTGATTAAAGTTAAAATACACGGCACGACATAAGGTTTCCAGTCGAAAAAACGCTCAAAACTTTAAAAAAATATTTTATTTAAATACTGTATATATATTTCGGGAATTTTACCGAAAATAAATAAAGTTATACTTAAAAAATTACATTGTAAACATCGGCTTTGGCAGGACACAATATTACCTGCTTCTATCTACAGATGTTTCAAAAAGCGTTTCAGATTCGTTTGGTTCCAGCGCTGTATTTTATGATAGTGAACGGGACTATACCAGAAGCAGGAAGCAGACAAATCCACTTCCAGATGTCCCAGTAGTACGGACAGTAGTCCACCAGTCCGTTACCCAGAGCTAAGCCGTTTTCAAAGATTTAACTCGAAATATCGTTCAAAAAGTGTCTGCTACATAAAAATCATATTACCGGTATCTTTAAAAAGAAGAATAATGTGTTTGGTTTGTTTTCGTAGTTGTAATACTGTAACTAAGATTGATGATCGGTTAATCCTTCGATCGGCGAAATCTCCGCCTAGACATTTTTTAAGTCTGACTTAAGTAAATTTTTTCGGGGTAAAATATTTTAGACATTGTTTGTTAAGTAACGGTATCTATGTTATTTGTATTCATATAGCCTAGGCTGTAGAGTTAGTTTGTTACTGTAGTTATTATTGTGCCCAAGACGGTGACGTGGCTCAAGGACAACCACCAGCTGTAGTAAGGGTTTGTTTGGTACCGTGTCTATAAATAGAATCAGGGTATCTACCATAGCAAAACTGGAAAAGTAACAAAAAACTTAATTTCATAGATAGGTAACGAATTGTTGACATTTTCAGAATGAACATTTCCCGAGATTACGTTTTTTTTGAGTCGCTAAGAAATGCCTTTGTTTTAATTTTGATCAAATACGTTTTAACTCTGGTTATGTCATAACAACTAGAGAAAATTATTTTCTGGCGTGGTTTTTCTTTCGCAGAAATTCGATGACTGACGTTAGTTTTAATCGTTAACCAATATTTTTACGAGTAAGAGTTAATAGTTAAACCATTTAAAACTAACGATTAATTTTAATCGTTAATCCCAAGTCTGCCTGCATTAGGCTAGTCTTGTTGACAGGTCCACGATAAGACGTTTACTACGACACCGTGTTTATGTGATGACTTTGTTTTGTTTTGACGACTTGGAAAAGATTTTTCTGTGATCTGAAGATGGGCACGTAGGTTTCCTGTAACTGCAGTAATCACCAAGTGATTTTATTGGTTGAAAAAAAAACCGATAAAGCAGGTATTGTACCTAATGTAATTAATTGTTAAAATTCTACAATCCGTGGGCTAATATGTTGAAATTGAGATCAATGTTGTCTTTAAGAAGGGACGCTGAGATGCCATCGCAGCCAGGTGCAGAGCTACCCCGCAAACTGTTTGTATATCGTGTTATGTCGTATCCAGTAACAGTACGCAAAGTGAAATCAGATAACGTCTCATATTCTTCGTCCCTTATTATAGGTTCACCACCTGAGTCGATAGATAACGCTAAACTATATCTGACGCTGAAGAAGTACGAGTTAAATTCATTAGCAACTTGTTTATATGTGTCTGTGTTTATGTCTGATTGGGAACCTTGCAAATATTGTTTTATTGGAAAACATTTCTTACTGCTACCGCTACCACTCAAATCGTTTATAATTTCCCAAAGACGTTTTGGATTATTTCTACAATGAATTAATTTGTCTCTATAAAAATTCCGTTTAACTGTACGTTTATAATTCCGTTTATATTAGTGTTTAATTGGTTTCTATAAGTTTTAGAATATGCTATAAGAACCGTATTAAAAGGTTGTTTCCTTACTAATTTTGCGAGTTTATCTGTGTTTCTAATAGATCGAATAAGACATAGCAGTCCAAGGTTTTAATTTTTTATTATGTGATTTGAGCGATGAAGTTCTTTTTGTTGAACCGCGTACAAGTTCGTGAATAAGAGATTCAAAAACCAAAGAGATAATTCGGATATCCTGCGAACATGTTACAGATTTCCATTTTTGATTAGTCAATAATTTAACAAATTCTTTTTTATCGAAAA